>CM022303.1:647492847-647671148 GCA_011799875.1 Thinopyrum elongatum | reverse complement strand
GAGGAGAGGCGGAGATCGAGAGAGGGAGGGAGAGGGGGGGCGGGGGCTACCGTTAGTTAAGTCCATTCCGTGCCGTCCGCCCAACTTTGCCATCAGTCCCTTCTTTACCGTCTGCTAGTGATACGTCTCCAACGTATCTATAATTTTTTATTGTTCCATGCTATTATATTATCTGTTTTGGATGTTTTATATGCATTAATATGCTATTTTATATTATTTTTGGGACTAACATATTAACCTAGAGCCCAGTGCCAGTTTCTGTTTTTTCCTTGTTTTTGACTTTTATAGAAAAGGAATATCAAACGGAGTGCAAACGGAATAAAACTTTACTATGATTTTTCTTGGACCAGAAGACACCTACGTGACTTAGAGAGAGGGCCATAAGAGTCCCGAGGAGACCACAAGCCCTCAAAGCGCGCCCTAGGGGGGCGCCCCCTAGCTTGTGGGCCCCTTGGGAGTCCTCTAACCCTAGTTCCGCCTCTATATATTCTCAAATATTCCCCAAACATCAGAAGCGTCCACCTAAATACTTTTCTGCCGCCGCAAGCCTCTGTTCCCATGAGATCCCATCTTGGGGCCTTTTCCGGCACTCTGCCGGAGGGGGATTCGATCACTGAGGACCTCTACATCAACCTTGCTGCCCTTCCGATGATGCATGAGTATTTTACCACAGACCTACGGGTCCATAGCTAGTAGCTAGATGGCTTCTTCTCTCTCTTTGATCTTCAATACCATGTTCTCCTCGATGTTCTTGGAGTTCTATCCGATGTAATCTTCTTTTGTGGTGTCTTTGTTGAGATCCGATGAATTGTGGATTTATGATCAGATTATCTATGAATATTATTTGAGTCTTCTCTGAACTCTTTTATGAATGATTAAGATATCTTTGTATCTATCTTCGAACTATCGGTTTGGTTTGGCCAACTAGATTGGTTTTTCTTGCAATGGGAGAGGTGCTTAGTTTTGGGTTCAATCTTGCGGTGTCCTCACCCAGTCACAGAAGGGGTAGTGAGGCACGTATTTTATTGTTGCCATCAAGGATAAAAAGATGGGGTTTATGTCATATTGCTTGAGTTTATCCCTCTACATCATGTCATCTTACTTAAGGCGTTACTCCGTTCTTATGAACTTAATACTCTAGATGCATGCTGGATAGCGGTCGATGTGTGGAGTAATAGTAGTAGATGCAGAATCATTTAGGTCTACTTGTCACGGACGTGATGCCTATATTCATGATCATTGCCTTAGATATCGTCATAACTATGCGATTTTCTTTCAATTGCTCAATAGTAATTTGTTTACCCACTGTATGTTTTCTTTCAAGAGAGAAGCCTCTAGTGAAACCTATGGCCCCCGGGTCTATTTTCCATTATATATTTTCCGATCTATAAACCAAAAAACCCAAAAATACCTTGCTGCAATTTATTTATATTTACTTTAGTTTGCTCTTTTATTTATCTTTTATACCTATCTCTATTAGATCTCACTCTTGTTCGTGACCGTGAAGGGATTGACAACCCCTTTTTCGCGTTGTGTGCAAGTATGTGTTAGTTTGTGCAGGTGCATATATTGGAGACTTGCTTGTGCCTCCTTCTACTGGATTGATACCTTTGTTCTTAACTGAGGGAAATACTTGTCTCCACTTTGCTGCATCACCCTTTCCTCTTCAAGGAAAAAATCAACGCAAGCTCAACAAGTAGCAGGAAGAATTTCTGGCGCCGTTGCCTGGGAGGTTCTACATAAAGCCTACCAAGTACCCATCATAAACTCTCATCTCTTGCACTTATATTATTTGCCATTTGCCTCTCGTTTTCCTCTCCCCCACTTCTAAAACATTTTCAGAAAAAAACAAAAATATTTGCCTTTATATTCGCCCTTCTTTCGTTCGTCCTTTTGTTTGCTTTTCGTTTGCTTGTGTGCTAGATTGATTTCTTGCCATCATGTCTGAATCTGGGGAGGGTGTCGTTGAAAATTTTGAGGATCTTGCTAATAGTAATCTAGAGGAAAAACTTGGATCTTGTTCTTTAGATTGTAATCTTAAGGCAAAAACTTTGATTGTACGGGAGTTTTGCCAATTAATAAGGGATCTATTCTTGTTGATACAAATTTTTATGCGGATGCTATTGCTATGCTTGTCGTTAAACTAGAAAGAAAATTTATGCACATTCATCCCGCTTTACAAAAGATATTTTATGAACTTCCCAATATACTCAATCCTAAGGCTAAAAAGATTGCAACTATCATTCTTATGCGAGAATTTGACTTCATAATAAAAGAAGCTAGGGAAATTTTTGTTTTCTATAATAAAAATATTGAGCATCCTCCAGTTGAATAAGTTCTCCATGATAAAGAAACTTTGTGTAGTCTAGAATCTAGAGATTATCATTCTTACAGTAACAATCATAGGAGAAGAGTTCCCTATGCAGAAATTGCTCAAGCCCTTTACCTTGATAGTTATGATAAATTTGATTGGGTAACTAAGGGAATTTATGTAGCATTTAATGATGAGTGGATGGAGGAAATGTCTAGGGAACCCATTAAAGATGAGATATGTATTTTATATCAGGATATTTATGATGATGATCCCAAGTATAGAATTATGAATGTTAAAATCACCAATCAAAGTCATTTGCAGGATTTGAGTTCACCTACTAGAAGGGAAAGGAAATAAAAAAGAGATTTGCTAAGAAAAGTTTTGGAAGATTTAACTAGGAAAGAATTGCATACCAAAGATGACAATACCTAGATCTATGTTTTATGCCTAGTTAGGGGCGTTAAACAATAGCGCTTGTTGAGAGGCAACCCAATTTTATTTTTATGTTTTTTGTTTTTGGTTCTGTTTTTTCAATAAATACACATTATTAACTCTGTAGTAATTGTGTTTTGGTGTTTTAATTAGTGGTTGAGCCAAGTAAGACCTTTGGGACGGTCTATGGTGATAGTTAATTTGATCTTGCAGAAAAACAGAAACTTTTGCGCTCATTGCCAGAATTTTATATAATCACAGAAACATGATTTTGATCTGAATTTTTTACACAAGATTTATATACAAATTTCCTAGGTTGTGCTAATTTTTCAGAATTTTTGGAGTTACATAAGTACACTAAATGTCCAGATTACTACAGACTGTTCTGTTTTTGACAGATTCTGTTTTCTATGTGTTGTTTGCTTATTTTGATGAATCTACGGGTAGTATCGGGGGGTATGAACCATGGAGAAGTTGTAATACAGTATATATAACATCAATATAAATTTATAATGAGTTCACAACAGTACCTAAAGTGGTGATTTATTTTATTATACTAACGGATCTTACGAGTTTTCTGTTGAGTTTTGTGTTGTGAAGTTTTCAAGTTTTGGGTAAAGATTTGATGGACTATGAAATAAGGAGTGGCAAGAGCCTAAGCTTGGGGATGCCCAAGGCACCCCAAGGTAATATTCAAGGATAACCAAATATCTAAGCTTGGGGATGCCCCGGATGGCATCCCCTCTTTCGTCTTCAATCCATCGGTAAATTTACTTGAGGCTATATTTTTATTCACCACATGATATGTGTTTTGCTTGGAGCGTCTTGTATGATATGAGTCTTTGCTTTTTAGTTTGTCACAATCATCCTTGCTGTACACACCTTTTGAGAGGGACACGCTTTAATCGTGAATTTATTACAATACTCTATGTGCTTCACTTATATCTTTTGAGCTAGGCAGTTTGCTCTAGTGCTTCACTTATATCTTTTTAGAGCACGGTGGTGGCTTTATTTTATAGAAATTGTTAAACTCTCATGCTTCACTTATATTATTTTGAGAGTCTTAAATAGCATGGTAATTTTCATAGGTTATTAATTTAGTAGTAATATGATGGGCATCCATGAGGGATATAATAAAAACTTTGATATAAAGAGCATTGAATATATGAGAAGTTTCATTCCTTGCATTTGTTTTGAGATATAAAGATGGTGATATTAGATTCATGCTAGTGAGTAATTGTGGATTGGTAGAAATACTTGTGTTAAAGTTTGTGATTCTCGTAGCATGCACGTATGGTGAATCGTTATGTGATAAAGTCGGAGCATGATTTATTCTTTGATTGTCTTCCTTATGAGTGACGGTCAGAGACGAGCGATGATCTTTTCCTACCAATCTATCCCCCTATGAGCATGCGTGTAGTAATTTGTTTCGATGGCTAATGAATTTTTGCAATAAGTATGTGAGTTCTTTATGACTAATGTTGAGTCCATGAATTATACGCACTCTCACCCTTCCACCATTGCTAGCCTCTCTAGTACCGCGCAACTTTCGCCGGTGCATTAAACCCACCATATACCCTTCCTCAAAATAGCCACCATACCTACCTATTATAGCATTTCCATAGCCATTCCGACATATATTGCCAAGCAACTTCCACCGTTCCGTTTTATTATGACACATACCATCATTGTCATATTGCTTTTGCATGATCCTGTAGTTGGCATAATATTTGTGGCTTGGCCACCGTTCATATTTTTTATACATGTCACTCTTGGTCATTGCACATCCCGGTACACCACCGGAGGCATTTCATACAGAGTCATATTTTGTTCTAGTATCGAGTTGTAATTCTTGAGTTGTAAGTAAATAAAAGTGTGATGATCTTCATTATTAGAGCATTGTCCAATGTGAGGAAAGGATGATGGAAGCTATGATTCCCTCACAAGTTCTGATGAGTTTACGGAGTTTAAATATAATAAAAGAGGTCAAAGAAGCTCAAACAAAAAAAATGAGAGAAAAAGAGAGAAGGGACAATGTTACTATCATTTTTTCACACTTGTGCTTCAAAGTAGCACCATGATCTTCATGATAGAGAGTCTCCTATTTTGTCACTTTCATATACTAGCGGGAATTTTTCATTATAGAACTTGGCTTGTATATTCCAATGATGGGCTTACTCAAATTTCCCTAGGTCTTCATGAGCAAGCAAGTTGGATGCACACCCACTTAGTTACTTTTTGAGCTTTCATACACTTATAGCTCTAGTGCATTCGTTGCATGGCAATCTGTACTCACTTGCATCGATATCAATTGATGGGCATCTCCATAGCCCATTAATTTGCCTAGTTGATGTGAGACTTTCTCCTTCCTTTTTGTCTTCTCCACAACCACCATATTCTATTCCACCTATAGTGCTATATCCATGGCTCACGCTCATGTATTGCATGAAAGTTGAAAAAGTTTGAGAACACCAAAAGTATGAAACAATTGCTTGGCTTGTCATCGGGGTTGTGCATGATGAAATAATTTGTGTGATGAAGATGTAGCATAGCCAAACTATATGATTTTGTAGAAATAACTTTCTTTGGCCATGTTATTTTGAGAAGACATGATTGCTTTATTAGTATGCTTGAAGTATTATTACTTTTATGTCAATATTAAACTTTTATTTTGAATCTTATGGATCTAAATATTCTTGCCACAATAAAGAAGATTGCATTAATAAATATGTTAGGTAGCATGTCACGTCAAAAATTCTGTTTTTATCATTTACCTACTCGAGGACGAGCAGGAATTAAGCTTGGGGATGCTTGATACGTCTCCAACGTATCTATAATTTTTTATTATTCCATGCTATTATATTATCTATTTTGGATGTTTTATATGCATTAATATGCCATTTTATATTATTTTTGGGACTAACCTATTAACCTACAGCCCAGTGTCCGTTTCTGTTTTTTCCTTGTTTTTGACTTTTACAGAAAATGAATATACGGATTCCAAACGAAATAAAACTTTACGATGATTTTTCTTGGATCAGAAGACACCTACGTGACTTGGAGAGACGGCCATAAGAGTCCCGAGGAGACCACAAGCCTTCAGAGCGCGCCCCAGGGGGGCGCGCCCCCTTGCTTGTGGGCCCCTCGGGAGTCCTCTAACTCTAGTTCTGCTTCTATATATTTTCAAATATTCTCCAAACATCAGAAGCGTCTATCAAAATACTTTTCCGCCGCCGCAAGCCTCTGTTTCCATGAGATCCCATCTTGGGGCCTTTTCCGGCACTCTGCCGGAGGGGGATTCGATCACGGAGGGCCTCTACATCAACCTTGCTGCCATTCCAATGATGCGTGAGTAGTTTACCACAGACCTACGGGTCCATAGCTAGTAGCTAGATGGCTTCTTCTCTCTCTTTGATCTTCAATACCATGTTCTTCTCGATGTTCTTGGAGTTCTATCCGATGTAATCTTCTTATGCGGTGTGTTTGTTGAGATCCGATGAATTGTGGATTTATGATAAGATTATCTATGAATATTATTTGAGTATTCTCTGAACTCTTTTATGCATGATTAAGATATCTTTGTATTTCTCTTCGAACTATCGGTTTGGTTTGGCCAACTATATTGGTTTTTATTGCAATGGGAGATATGCTTAGTTTTGGGTTCAATCTTGCGGTGTCCTCACCCAGTGACATAGTAGGGATAGCGAGGTACGTATTGTATTGTTGCCATCAAGGATAAAAAGATGAGGTTTATGTCATATTGCTTGAGTTTATCCCTCTAGATCATGTCATCTTACTTAAAGCGTTACTCCGTTCTTATGAACTTAATACTCTAAATGCATGTTGGATAGCGGTCGATGTGTGGAGTAATAGTAGTACTAGTAGATGCAAAATCGTTTCGGTCTACTTGTCACGGGCGTGATGCCTATATTCATGATCATTGCCTTAGATATCGTCATAACTATGCAATTTTCTATCAATTGCTCAACAGTAATTTATTTACTCACCGTATGTTTTCTTTCTAGAGAGAAGCCTCTAGTGAAACCTATGGCCCCCGAGTCTATTTTGCATTATATATTTTCAGATCTATAAACCAAAAAACCCAAAAATACCTTGCTGCAATTTATTTATATTTACTTTATTTTGCTTTTTAATTTATCTTTTATACCTATCTCTATTAAATCTCACTCTTGTTCGTGACCGTGAAGGGATTGACAACCCCTTTTTCGCGTTGTGTAGTGTTTGTTAGTTTGTGCAGGTATATATATTGGAGACTTGCTTGTGCCTCCTACTGGATTGATACCTTGGTTCTTAACTGAGGGAAATACTTATTTCTACTTTGCTTCATCACCCTTTCCTATTCAAGGGAAAAATCAACGCAAACTCAAGAAGTAGCAGCTAGCAGACGGCAAAATGTGTTCCGTTTGACCTAAGCATCCACACGGCCAGATGATGTAGTCAGCGTGCATGATCAAGCCGCACAAAGCCAGAGGCGCAAAAAAATGCGCTATGTTATAGATGACGGAGCTGCAGTCATGGACGATGCACCTTGCGGATGTCAGAGGATGCCGTCGGCGATGAGTCCACCGATTTTGCCAGGACCGGAAGAAACCCATCGAGCACACATCGGTTTTGCCAGAACCGTGTGGCTGTGTAGGGGTGGTCACTAGAGTGACGCCATGTCGATGCAGTCGTGTCGTCGTGGATGACGCGGTCGATGCCGTCGTCGTGACGCGGTCATTGCCGTCGTCGAGGTCGCGTCTTGCAGAAAAGTCGGTCAAAGGACGCTAGGTGTCCATCTTGTGGACAAGGCAGCGGCGGAGTGTTGACGAAGATGTTGATGAAGATCATGTTGATGAAGTGTCGGCGATGGCGTCGCAGCGGTGTGTCGATGATAATGTGTCGCTTGAAAGCGTCCCTCACAGCGACGAAGTGTCAATACCGTGTCGTACCGGATAAGTCGATGAAGATTGCATCACAGTTCGTGTGCACCGGCTGGAAATCGATCTGTACGTGGATGCAATCTTGTTGCATGGGGCTCGCCGCGTACCGGCCGTGGAGTTCCCTTCCGTGATCCTGTCTTGGTGTTCGGCCTGGTGCTGCTGAGTTGTGGTTGGTTGGTATCGTCGTCGACGTCGCCATATATACTGCATGTTCCGCGCGGACGGAGTTGGTTGATGTAGAGGCGGGCGGGCGGTGCAGGAGCCCATGCACCATCGCCTGTTGGAGCGAGGGATCCAGGAAGCACGCCGGGTGGAGTGATTTGGTCGCCGTCTGGGACTCTGGGATAAAGATTTCTGCAGCCATCTGCTAGATTTTTCTCACCGCAATTTGGGTCTTCAAAGATTTATTTGATGGCTAAAGAAAACCTAATCTAATAGAATTTTGAAAATTGAATTGAGCTAAGCTATGAAACTGATCTAATCTATGAACCAATCTAATCTTTGATCAAATCGGATGCCGCGCCCCTCGAGAGAGGAGATTAATCTCCCCGGGGGCGGGGCGCCGCGGAAGTGGTGGAAGGTCCTAGGATCGGCGTTGTTGAACAAACCGCTCTAATACCATGCGGAAATTGTAGTATGGGTAATGTTTGTGTTGTATTGATCTGAACCTCATATAGGGTATATATAGAATACATGAGGGGATAGAGGCTTGGAGTACAAGATAAGTAATACATAATCTCTACTCCTTATATCTATATTTAAACCCGACTTATATTCTAACATAGACGTGAGGGGGAGTGTTGGAGTAAAATGTCCGACCCTCTCCCATAGATCGGTCTGATGGGTGAACTGGTTAGGTGCATAAGCTTGCAACCAAGAGGTTCTGGGTTCAAAACCCAGTAAACACAATAAATATTTGCGGCCTGCCCCCGCTTCCGCTGCCCACGTCATAGACTCCAAAGGAGTATAGACGTGAGGGGGGGGGGGGTGTTGGAGTATAATGTCCAGCCCTCTCCCATAGTTCGGACTTTTGGATGAGTTGGTTGTAGTACTAATTCAATATGGTATCCGAGTTAAGAGGTCTTGAGTTCAAAACCCTGCCAACGCGGTATTAAAACAAAAAGATTATGCAGCCTACATCGATCCCATATCTAAGGACTAAATAAGCCATTAATTCAATAGCCGAAAGGAAAGCACATCTAAAGGCATAGTGTCCTAGTTTAGCTTGCTGTCAAAAAAAAAGAAGCTTTGCTATACCCATGATAATTTGGCACGAATCCAGCACATGAACTAAACTTAATAGTCCCATCCGTTCGTAGATATAAGTACTTTTAAAGATTCCACTCTATACTACATACAAAGCGAAATGAATGAACCTATACTCTAAAATATGTCTATATACATCTGAATGTAGTCTATCTAGTGAAATCTGTGAAAGGATTTATTTTTAGAAATGGAGGGAGTACCCAACGTCTGAAAACGAGCTGAATGTTCTTTATTATAAAAAAATCGCAGCATCTGGAAAGTAAACTCTAGAATGCTTTCAAATATTTCATTTTATCAGGAGGTCTCACCGACTTGCTAGAAATCCTAGAGTACAAAATTAGAGCGTAGAAAAGCAAATTTAGAGAGTTGATTCCTTTGAACCAAACGGACTTTTGAAAAAAAAAATATAGTTATATGGAGCGAAATCACACATAGTTATTCTGAAGATTCTTTGTACCAAAGAAATCCTAACTAAAGACTTTACCATGTCGATGCGCAAGCTGATCGTATCTGATGATTCTTCTCGAGACAAGATGGCAATCAATCACGGTCATGATTAGTCACTTATTACTAGCCCCACAACTATCAAGCAGACAGCAGGACCATATCGATCAAATCAAGTATTCATCATCCACACATCGTGTCCATCCATCCACTAGCTACAAGGACAGGCAAAGCCCTTCCTTGCCCTGGCACGACACGAGGTCAAGCCTCTGGGGCACCGGATATGACCTGTGGAAGGTAAGTGGCAAAACGCGCACAGCCCGTCGTGTCGTCTCATTGCATGATAATTCAAAGTTGTACTACATGGGAATATACCGCTGCTTATCCCCACGACCTTGGATTTGATCACGCGACGGAGATAATACGTAGACAATAGTAGTACGAGCTTTTCGCCGGTGCGATTGAGCTGTCGAATTGCGGGAGCGCAGGCGGTGCTCGATGGTGCCATCGTCGCGGACCAAGATTTCAGAGGGTGCTGGGTGGTGGTGGTGGTAGTATCTGTATCTTTGCTTGACACCTGCGTCCACTCACGTCCCGTCTGTCTCAAGGGCCGGATTTCGTCAGGCGACTCATCACCTAAGCTGGGATAACAGCGAGCTTCGTCTTTGCGTCAATCAGCTGCAAAGGGTGCGCGCCTTCATCATGTGCAGTGCAGAGTCATAGGTTGTTTCTGAGTGAGTTTCTCTGCTGTGTCTGAACCAATCGTGAAGTGTTTGCACAGTCAAAAACATGGTGGTCGCAACTTCTCCTTGACGTGACTAAAGTGAAGTTTGTGTACCCATTAGCGTCACGACGCCGCTGACTCCCCGGAGCGATTGGAGACGGACGGCCGAAGGCAGGCAGGTGGGGTGGGTGGAATCTGATCCCGATTGCGATACCAAAACCATCACCGTCGAAGCGAAACCACGGCTTTATTCGACATCAGTCAGGGTCGGATTTTACGTCCGGTACGTCGCTTCGAGTGAATCTCACCGCACCACGCAAAGTTGCACCGATTGGACGCGCCATTCGAGATGAGTTGAGGCACCGGCGTGGCATCTTCACCCTGATGGATCCGGCATATTCGGTGCCCTTCTAGTTCTTGGCCGGCGGGATGGGACGGGATGTCGGAGCGCTTGCAGCTCGCGTACAAGTGTCTGGTGCCGTGGGGAAGAAGACGATGCGTGGGGTCGCCCTCGCGGGGCGTGCGAGATGCAAGGCCTGCCGCCATGCCGAATTGCCGATGGAGGGCAACGCGTGCGTGGCCTACAAAAACAGCGCGGGGATCGGATCACCAGCGCGCCGACGGCCGAGCTGCGGAGAGCCGTGCACGCGATGGATGGATGGTGCATGCGCGGCCGGGACCAGCCAGCCAGCCACTGCCCACAGCGACCGGCGGTACGGCCGCGGCGCGCGCGTGATGGCGATGAGGATGGAAGAGTACTCTTTGTGCTCATCAACAAGTTGTGCGGCCGGAACAACGAGGTGCATGTACCCATCGTGCGCCACCTTCCTCTCGGTCGGCGAGGAAGGATGGTTATCGAACGTAACCTGTCGTGGCAAAGCTAGTTCATGGGCTGCATTCATGCGCTCTTACATTAGTTCTCCGGACTAGCTGCGTTTGAAATAAAAATAAAGAAAGAAAGATGATCGAACTAGCTACTCGACGTACGTGGTACAGTATATCATGGCGCACAATAAGAAGAACAATCACTGTTTCTGGTCTTGGTCATCCTGCTCCTGTTAGCACGCAATCTATCTCCCTCCATGTACCTATCATGGAGGTCACGACGAATGCGACGGTTAATACGCCACTGTGCATGATAGGTTGATTGTTTATCCGTCGACCTATTGCCCGTATGATCAATGGACGCCTGCCAGTAAGACGCTGATGCATGACCTAGCATAGTGCCAATGGTGTTGGCCCACCATCGGAGTCGGACTCGATCCAAGACCGGAGTCGTTTTCGCCACTGCTACGAACCCATCACATTCCGCGGGTTTCTTTGCCGGCTTCTCCCTCCACAGTCCGCCAATTGCGCTTGCTTTGGCAGCTACACAGTTCCAGCAAGTTGCATGTCATCATCTTCTTGACTGGAATCTAGTAGAGCATAGAATCGATATAGCCGTCTGCATACGCATGGTGTATACTCTTCTCATGTGTGTTTTTCCCCATGATTTTGAAATTTGTGCTCCGTGTGGCCGTTGATGGTTTACTAGTGGTTGGGGTGCGCCCCCTAAGGCGTAAGTGTGCGTACTTGTCTTGCTTTTAGACCTGTTAACGTGTTTGTACAATCCTGATGGTGGCCAATTGCTCAAAACAGAAGAGTGAAAGGAGCAGCAATCGTTAAAAAAAAAAAATACATGCAGTAGATAGTAGCTCTTACAAGGCAGATCAATGAGTAAAAAAGTGAGGATAGAGACTGTCAGTAGCTAAAATCAAAATGAACATCTTCCAAAAGGCGTGCGATCTCCAACAGAGGCAGTTCGTCGGATCATCACAACACGGTCAATCAAAGTCTTAGAGACAAACTAAATAAGATAGACGGTTGATATATATAGGCGGTGGGTGCTGCTGTGGGCGTTGCGTCTGGAGACGATGGATGCTGAGGGAGAGGCAACGCCCTTCTTTGCGCCTGAAATAGAAGGCGCAGATGTCACCTTCCTGGATGTTTTCATGATGGCGAAACCCTCAGTTTGTCGTGATGGTGGTCCTCTTGTCGGTTCCAAGCATGAAGCGTGGCCCGGTTCTGTCTCTAAGCCTGAGTGGCAGTGTGTCATCATCTTTGTGAATGTATTTCTAGAGCTTGTCCTCAATGTACTCCACCTGAAAGTACTGTGAAAACAAACAAAAGCAGTTAGTTCATGGCAAGACTTGTTCTCAAAGATTACACTTGTATTGACAGGAAGATATAAGAACTATGTAAGGTCAATTTAATTTTCTATGGAGGTAGATGTGTGATAGTTCAGAGGAAGTACATGAAAAGATATGGAACATAGCAACAAGGCAGGAATATTTCATAGATAATTATAAATTGGAGACTGAGATTCATCAGGATAACACGATTAATGTAGTATCTAAATACAATAATATGCCTCACAGAAGTACAAAGAGAGTAAACATAGATGCTCGATGTAATTGAGATAACCGTTTCACCTATATATCATATCCCTGTGAGAAATGGCCCACATGACACAGAACATGTATTCTGCTCCTAAAAATAGCAACTAAAGAAAACCTCACCATCGTCCTGCAAGCACACAGAAATGGTTGTTGAAGCCCCACCAGTTAAACTCTTCTGTAACTCAAGAGCAGTAGTTCATTAACACGAAACCAAACCTGTCAATCGGATAAAATTTAACATCAGAAAAATGAGAACCATGTTTATGGCTCCTAAGACTACATGCAACACCCTATCATGTGTGCTTTCATCAGTCTATGATAATTTTCTCCTTGCCGAAAGACACAAGTATGCAAGCAACAAGGTACTGTAGCAAAAAGCAGAGGGAAGAGAAATACATTCTATTACAGGTGAAGCCAAATGAGCATTTGGGTGTATAAACATATAGAATAAGCTCACCCTAAGCAAGACTGCAACCTTCTGATAATCACATTTGGCAATCCTTTGTGACACCCTGGTTTTGACAACTTTTTTCTTTTCAAAATCTTTTTGGCTTTATTTGAATTTTGGATGGTTTTTGAATCCTTTCAAGTGACTTTGGACTTATAAATCCTTGAACCGCTTGATCCAAAACCATCACCACCTTGCCAAAACCCTGTAACATCCCTCTTGGACAAAATTTCAATATTTAATCTTTTCCAAGTAATTATTTTCTTCCTTGGGAAAGCTATGACATCACTATGGTTGTGAAGCAACCTATAGTTTTGATGATCAGAAAGGTCCCAAACTCATGCCACACCTTATCATCATCATATAGCCTCATAATCTTCACTGCCCAATATTAAATAATGGCCAAAATAATTATTTTCTCTCTGGCCAGAATTGTCCATTTGTGAAGCAGCCCTTATTTTCCTAACTCAGAAACTCCCCAAATAAATTCTCTGAGGTACTAGAGAACCTATCTAGCCACAATACCCAAAAATATCATCTTGGCCAATACAACTTTTTAGCAGCAAAATTCTGCCAAGTTTCTGTTCATTTTGAACCTCTGTGAAGGAAATACCATCTAGAGGTTTCCCTTTGAGCTGAAATTTTTATGGCATCTCCTACTCACCAAATGACTCCCACACATCAAAATTCAGCTTCATCAGATCAACCATGTGAGTGAACCAAGCTAATCAAGTTTCTGGACCAGTATGGCAGTTTACACATGAACTATATTAAAAAATGATCCAAACTCCCTCAAATTTGGTCAGTTTGTAGTCCCTCCATCCTAGATCACCCTAGACATCTCCATTGGCTCCATGCCCAACTCATTATTTCTCCAGATCCCTCTCAATATCTCTGTCAGAAACTTCAGTTGATGCTACCCTTCGAGTCAGCTTGTATCTAGCCAAACCAAGAGTGTAGGTGGACTAAATGACCAAAGGAGAAGCCCCCAGACATGCTGCGCTGGCATGGGTCGGCCTGCACGCGCCGGGCACTGTGGTGAGCGCGGCACTGGCATGCCAATTCGCGTGCTCTGTATCCCGCCGGCGTCTGTCAAGGTCATTCTCGAGCCCTCACGTTGCCAGGTGGTGTCCTGGAGTGCCGACATCACCGATGCCGTCCACCTAACCCTCTCCCGTAGCTTCCCCTCGCGGGAAACATCCCCGGCAGCCGCCACGCACTCGGGCACTGTGTCGCCCGTGGCGGCGCCGCAACCCTGTGCTCCTCGTCTTCCCCGCTATCCGCCACCGACCGCCATTACTGCCTCTGCCCTCCTCCATCACCTCACCCCGCAAGCGGCCAGCCAGCGCGGCGTCCTTGCGCCGGCGACGTGGCCCGAGTCTCGCCGCTTCGGGAGAGCTCGCCCGCGCTCGCCCCTGCCTATATAAAGCCATGGCCGGCCTCTCCAAGCTCCTCAACCCACTCCACCATTCCCCAATTACCTCCCCGAGCAGCGAGCCACGGCCGAGAGGCCCTCTGGCCTCGAGCCTCGCTGGAGATCTGCCGCCACCAGAGCTCAGCCAACCCATCGCTCCACTCCTCCCCGACCTCTTCTGACTCCACTATTGAGCCCAGCTCATCCTCCTGACCACGCCCGACCACTTGCCCAAGCAAATCGCTGCCAGAACCGCCGTCTCCGACGACCCCCGAGCGCCACCGCCGCCGGAGAAGAAGGGGGCGACGCCGTCCGGCCATCCCTAGCTGATCTGCGGGTACGTACGTGTTCGCCGTCGTGCGCTCGTTCTATCCCCGCGGTCGCCCGACCTCGCCGCCACCCACATCACCGGCGACGACCGTCGGAGCCCCGCCTCCCTCTGTTTCCCTCTCCCCCTCCTGTTCAAACCAGCTGCGGGGCCCGCCCGTCAGCGGCTCGGGCGCGCGCGCGAAGCGGTAAGTGGAGGCGCCCCTCCACTTTACGCCTTCGACGTGGCCCCTGTCAGGTTTCTGGTTTTTATTTTAAATTTCAGTTTTGACCAGCAACTTTGACTAGTTATAACTTTTTATCTACAAGTCCAAATCACTTGATTCTTTCTGCATTTGGTTTGTCTTGAACCCCTCTAATTTCTGGTAAAATTTGGTATTTTTCTCACACTCACAGAATTTCTGGTGACTAAAACAGTGTTATGTGACATTTCCAATTGTTGTTTGAAAATATTTTCAGAGGGAAATTTTGGTGATTTTGAAGACCAGGAGTTCTTGGGCATCCCAACAGAGCAAGGCAAGCCATGACATCCATTTCATGAGCATTTCAATAGCATTGCATATTTAAAGTAATTATTTTCATTTACTTGCTATATAACAATTCATGGTGAAATGATTTAAAATGCTTAGTGGATGCCAACTCAAGTTATTGTGATGAACCACTATGCCTGCTAAATGAACTTAGTCGGTTGATCTTGAGTCACCTGTCCGGGCTTATTCGTGCAACCACATTTGCCGGTATGGGACGGCCTTGACTTGGTCTGGCTCCGTGCTCTTTCACCGGTACCTCCATCTAGGGACGGTTATGCGTGCGTGCTGCCCTGATCAGGTAGACGGCGATAACCCTGTGAGCCCAGTTGAGTATTGTGCCGGCGTACCCGTTTGGGACAGTTCAGTTTGGCCACGACGGTGGCAGGTGTCACGAGGTGACACAGGGGCCACCCAGGGCTTGACTCCGGGGGAGGATGATTGCCGGTGTTACGATGGGAGGGTCACGGGTCAGGCGGGTTTCGTTGGAGCAATGCTGGTCCACCCGAATGGGATCACGAGGCCAGGTGCTCCATGGTGTGGGTAAAGTGTACAACCTCTGCAGAGTGTCAAATCTATTCGAATAGTCGCGTCCACAGTATTGGACAGCCCGTCCAGACCTCACTAGGTGGTCAACCGTAACAGTGGTAATAATGATGGAATAACTCATCTTATGACCGGAAGAACTTGGTGACATATGAGTATTCCGAGGGTTGTGGGACAACCCGAAAGAGAGTAAGTTGATAACCGGAGACAGTAAGTGAATCACCTAAGAACTTAACATGTTACTTGCCATGCTATTGTTTGCTGCATTATTTGGTTGTCGTGAGCTTGCGAGTACATTCAAAGTACTCACCTGGCGTATCATGCCAGATGCAGGAGAAGCCGAGGACGGAGGTCCCGATGGCTCAGGCTACGCTAACTAGGCTGTGTCCACGGCAGTGTCCCCGTGGTTGGAGTTCCGCTATGTTCCGCTATGCCATAGAAGTATCCAGTAGTACCGAGGCCCTGTTATGTTTCATAAATAATGTAGATACTATCATAGCACCGAGTGTGACTTCGGCCTCGCTTTCGATGTAAAATATGAGCTTGTACCCCAAGATTATCAATAAAGTTCTGTTCTGTTCTGTTCCAAGTTGTTGAGTGTTTTCAGAAGACATGATCTCTGGGTTGGAAACACTGGTAAACCGGTTCTTTGAGCCGGGGTGCCACAATCAGTTCAACTAATTCATCAGTCAAAGTACGTGTTGGGAAACGTTGCATGGAAAAAAAATCTATGATGCATAGCAACGAGAGGGGAGAGTGTGTCTACGTACCCTCGTAGACTGTAAGCGAAAGCGTTTCACAACGCGGTTGATGTAGTCGAACTTTCTTCGCGATCCAACCGATCTAGTACCGAACATACGGCACCTCCGCGTTCAGCACATGTTCAGCTCGGTGACGTCCTCCGCCTTCTAGATCCAGCAAAACGGCGAGGTAGTAGATGAGTTCCATCAGCACGACGGCATGGTGACGGTGATGGTGAAGTGGTCTCCGCAGGGCTTCGCCTAAGCACTACGAAAATATGACCGGAGGTGTAAACGGTGGGGGGGGGGGGGCGCCGCACACGGCTAACAATTGATCTGGGGTGTGCTAGGCGCCCCCCTCCCACGTATATATAAGTGGGAGGGGGAGGGGAGGCAGCCTGGCGCACCACATAGGTGGCCGGCCGGCCCTAGGGCTGCTGCCCTGGCCGCGCCCCCCTGCCATGTTTGGACAAGGGGAAACGAACGAGGTGGGGAGAGGGAAGGAAGTGGGAGTCCAACTCCAAGCTTTCCTTTCCTCCTCCCCTTTCCTTTCCCTCCCCTTAGGCCGGCCCTATAGAGGGCGCACCAGCCCCTTGTGGGCTGCTGTGTGTAACACCCCTGTGTAACTACCACTGTGATCAGCTGCTAATATTGCCAAGTCATATCATTTGCAGTGCCTAAACATAGTGGTTATTCAAATAATTCAAACTCCATTCTGAAAATCAACTTAAATTCAAAAGTGCAAAATAAATTTGCTCAAACACTGTTGCAAAAATGTTCACTAAATAGCAAATATTCCAGGAGCACACATAAAAATACCAACAGTAATCCTTGGATTAATTAAGTGACTCAAACAAATTGAAACGGCACCAAAACAGAGTTAATAAATCCATTTAAAATCATTTCTAATTCAAATGGAATCCAAAGCTGTCCAAACCAGTTTTTGGAGAAGGGTAATATTGCACTACAATATTTGGGCCAAGTCCCACCTTTTACAAAAATGCATAAAAGCCCCAACTAAATCAAAACAGAAAAGAATAAAAGAAAAACAGAAACAGAAAATAAAACGAGGCACTGTGCACTGGGCCTTAGTGCACAGTGCCCCGAACCGGCCCAACTGGCCCGTTACCTTCTCCCTCCTCCCTATGTGAGCCTCGCCATGGCCACGCGCGCGCGCACCAGCCGGGCGGCGACACGGCGACGACGCCAAGCCACCAACGGCCGAGAGGATAAGGGCAGGCCCGTTCCTCCCCCCTGGCCACCTCCCTGCCACTTTCCCCCTTCCTCCTCGCTCTTTCCCCCCTCAGATCCATCGATGTCCGACGCGGTCGCCGCCGCGCCTCGCTCTTGTCCGCGGCCACGGCCATCGAATCACCTCGCTGCCGTGCCCGGCGCCTTCGTCTACGTCTTCCGCATCCACTGGTGGTCGCAGCGGGAGCTGGGAGGCATCACAGCGCCGGGATTCCTCCGTCCCTATCTCCGGTCACCGCCGCCCTTCTTCGTCTCCTGCGCCGCCTCTGCGCTACTAAGCCTTACACCGGGCCACCTTGTGCCTCCCCGGTGAGCTCCTCTTCCGTCCCTACTCCCTGCTGGTCCTGGCGCGTAGCCTAGCTACCTCTTCCACGCGTGCCCGAACGCAGCGCCGCGGGGCTCGTCGACGGCGCCTCTCCGGTGACCAAATGGTCACGGGGCCGACCCCTTTGTGCTCAGCGCAGCGCGTAGCACCTCCCCAGCCCCTCCATTTACTGCCTATCGCGCTGCAGCGCCGATTACGCCGACGCCCGTAGCCACTCCGCCGCAGACCTCGACGCCGGCGAAGTTTCTGGCCAGGTCCGGCGAAAACAACCCCACCACTAGACTCGCGAGCGAGCGCCCGTTCAAATGGGTCAAGCCGCGCGCCGAACGGCGCTCTGTAGATGAATTCCGGCGAGAGCCGAGGCTCTCCGCCGCGTTCCGGCGTCGCTGGCGGCGAGACGCCGGCCACCGCTGACGTGGCGCGGGAGGGGCCCACCCTGGGTCGCCGACCGTGGGCCCTGGGAGCCCAGTTGACTGAGTTGACTCAGTCAACTCTGCTGACTAGGCACTATGTTCCTATGACATGCGGGCCCCACCGCTTATTAGTTTAAATAAAACGATTTAATAATTAAAACTAATTAGTTAGACTAATCACTCACTGACATGTGGGCCCACACTCCTAATTAACCCTGTTAATTAATCTAATTCACTGTTAGAATAACAGAGGCTGACATGTGTGTCCCACTGGACCCACATGTCAGGTTTGACCAGGTCAGCATCACTGTTGACCTGCTGATGTCAGCAACACGTCATGCTGACGTGATAATTCAATTCTGTTAATAAAAATAATTCCAGAAAATCATTTAAACTTCGAAAATTAATAACTTTTAAACCGTAGCTCAGATCGAAAAAGTTAAAACACGAAAGTTGCTCAGAACGATGAGACGATGAGACGAGTCTGATCATGCCGTCTGCTTCCTTGTCGAAACCCCCTACATAGAAGAACTCGTAACTCCGGGCCCAAATCCGGCAAATGAATAGTGCACGCACACAGGTTATTAAATCCCAGAATAATTCTAAAAATAATTAAAGTGACTTAGAAGCATACTTAGGGAACCTGCACTGCATCATAGCATCGCACGCACTGTGTTGCATCTGATTGCTTTATATTTACTTGTTTTCTTCCCCCTCTTCTCTCTCGATTAGACCCCGACGTTGACGTAGCTCTTGAGGCAGACGCAGCTCAGGAGTACGACTACGTCCCCGACGACACCACAGGCGACCTTGCCCTTGCCCCAGAGCAAACAGGCAAGCACCCCCATTTTGAGCATTCTGATATCACCTAATCTCTTCCCTCTTATGCTTGCATTAGATGTTACTGCTGCTGTTACCATCCTATATCTGTTGCATAGCCTGTTTAATTGTAGCCTACTGTTGATACCTGCCTGTTATCCTAAACTGTTTAGTATAGAATGGGTAGAGCCTTATCAGAGACCCACTTGTCCCGACTGCCCCGCTGGACTCTCAGAAGACCCGAGCAACGGGATCGAAGATCAGACCCGGGCACCGCACGTCACTTCCCCCTATGTTGCTCGACACTGCTGGGTTACTATCGAGTGCCGAGGGTGATACCTCGTTAGCACTTCTGATGATAACCTTGTAGGTTAGTTAATCGGTCGTGGTAAGCGAGGGTGATTCCTCCTACACCACCCCCGATAACAGCATCGTCACGCAACGCTTCAAGTGTGGACCACGAGGGTGATTCCTCCTTCGTTCACCTTGACTATAACATCAGGTGGGATCCCATCGAGGGTGATTCCTCAGGGTTCCCTTGGTGTCAGACACACAGACACAGTTGCTGATTTGACTTGCACTAAACCATGTTACTAAAGACGGGTCGGCCCTGAGGGGTACCCGCGCGAGCTTAATGCGAAGTGATGTGGAGTCGGGTTGACCTAGATGGTGCCCGCGAGATAACACAAGGCGTGGCCGGGCATTCCTAGCCCTTGCCGCAAGTCCTCGAGACGGGGCGACGGGGTCACATCGATCGTGAGTCTCTGCTCGTTACCGCGCGCTCCTAATCCACTACGGTTTGGATATTTGATCCGAGGGGCCTCTGGCCCGATAGCACTAACCATCACGTGGGCATAGTATGGGCGTTCTGCGTCGTATACTTCAACCGGAGCTTAATGGACGTCAGCGACTGAGCGGCGCGCGCTGAATTGGACTGGTAAAGCAACTGCACTTGTATAAGGGGTTGCTAGGTCTGCTTTCAGCCGCGTACGCAACATGCAGGAGTTCCCGGGGCGAAGGCCAAGACCCCTGGGCGCATAGGTTTAGTCCGGCGTGCTGACCTCTCTGTTAGGTATTCGGTCGGGTTGCGGCGTGTTGCTTAGCCGAGGTCGGGCATGACCCAGAAAAGTGTGTCCGGCCGGAGTTAAGCGAGCGTGGTGGGTAAGTTGGTGCACCCCTGCAGGGAAGAAACTTCTATCGATAGCCTGTCCTACGGTAACGGACACTCGGAGTTGTATCCCGATCGGTACAACTAGAACATGTGATGAGAACTGGATAGTACGGCTCTGGGATTGCTTTCTCGCAGGGAGTCGAGGAAGAATCTCTGGCCGAGGTTGATGACATTACTACTACTAATTTACTTTATGTTCATCTGCTCTCTTCTAATGCTGCGAGACCGTTGAAGATGTTGAAGATGCTAGTCTTCGATAGGACTAGGTGTTTCCCCTCTATTCTGGCATTTCTGCAGCCCAGTCCACATATACAGCCCCCTTTGAAAATGTTGCATATGTAGTGTAGATCCTTGCTTGCTGAGTACTTCGGATGAGTACTCACGTTTGCTTTATTTTCCTTTTTCCCCCTTTATTCCTTTGTCGCATCCAGACGACGGAGCCCCGGAGCCAGATGTCCCCGTCGACGACCACTACTACTACCAGCCCGGAGAGTACTACTACTACGAGGAGCCGTCTGACGACCAGGAGTAGGATCGGAGGGTCCAGGGCAGGAGGCCCACACCTTTTCGATCGTAGTTTTTATTTTACCCCGCCTCTGTGAAGGCTTATCTCTCTGTTCTGTATTATATCTGTACCCAGATATCTGACGCTTCCGCTAACACTTGTATGCCATCGAGCTATGTATTCGAGCCCTCGAGGCCCTGGCTTGTAATATTAAGCTTGTATGAATTTATTTATGTCTTAGAGTTGTGTTGTGATATCTTCAAGTGAGTCCTAAGGCTTGATCGTGTGCATTTGCGTGTATGATTAGTGCACGATTAAGCCGGGGACGTCACAGGTTGATATCAGGGCCGGCTGCCTCTAGGAGTCCCCCTTTCCAACTCTTTGGCCGAAGTTGAGTCTAGTGGCCAAAAATTGTTTTACTAACTTGGCTGTGTGGCTTACCGGCCCACGTCGCCAATTGGGTGGTATTAGGATCTTTTATTCCTCGCCTCTACTCTGGGACTCTGATCTCTCTTCTATTCGGGTTTAATAAAATTTACTAACACCGACACTTAGGATCTCGTAAATTCTATCCACCCGGAGAGCTGGATTCAGTGCGATTTCCCTGTCTTTGATCTGATTAGTCTGATAATCATTTCCTTTCCATTGTTTTGTTTAATCTTTCCATTCGAGATCTGTTATGTTTCTCGTCGTCGAATGACAATCCTGAATCTTCTTATTTCAGATGGACCGTCTGTTTCCACCTCGCCCTGCGACACAGCTTGTGCTTCGCACCTGTGCTCGAGACGTCCCTGGGTTTCCAGCTGTTCTGATCGCCCTCTTGATCAGGCTGGGATACCGCTGGTGCCCCAACTACATGGTCTACGAGGTTTATCGTGAGTTCAACTAGGAGCAGTACTATGCTGATGTTCGCATCTACGATCAGCAGGATGACTCAGACACTGAGCTACACCGTTTTCACGGTATCGGCGTGACGATTGAGATGGCAGTCCATGATGCCGCCTACTCTGCTGTCGCACGTCTTCGAGGACAGTTCAGTGCTGACTTGGATGTCTCTGAGTATCGGTACATTCCGTACGCCCCTGCTGGAGATACTTCTGGATTCTACACAGCTGTTTGTGCCCCGTACGAGCCTCGTCGCTACGATCAGCGAGTTCTGATTCACTGTACTCAGGCTCTGGATCGCACGGTTCGCGCTCTTGCTGTCGAGTTGTTCGCCACTCGAGCACGACTCTACAAGGCTATGACGTAGTTGTTACCAGCTGTTCGTGCAGGGATACACCCGGAGCACATTCTTTACCCGAGCAGGACCGAGATGCCATTAGGGATCGATTGGCCTGCTGTGGGAGGTCACACGCCTGCACGTGGACCTCTTCTTACAGTTCGAGACCGGGTTCTGCATCAGAGTGCACATGGAGCACAGGATCCTTCTGCGACGAACGAACATCGTCCGCACTTGCAGCTACCCCGTTTCAGTGGTTTTCTCCGACGTTGATGTAGCCTTTGCTATGTCTCGTTGTGTACTTCCTTACCGCGTGCCTGCGCGCCGCCTAGCATGTCTAGCTTTTGAATTTGCGCCGTTATGCTGCCCGAATGTAACCGACTCTGTATGGTTCTGTATGACTAAATGACTACTATTAAGCATCTGTTGTACTATTTAAATTCCGTCACGTTACATCATGCATGACGCTTTACACTCGCATTGGCTTCTGCTAAAATACCCCTGTCGATTTAGCAGGATGGCTGACAACAATCCACCTCCGCCGCCGCCACCTGACTATATGGCTGCGATGATGCAACAGTTCGAACTCAACCGCCAATTCATGACGGGGATTATGCAGCAATTCCCCCGTCCCAATGCCGACCAGCCGCTACCTTCCATCACCTTGCCAGAATTTATGCGACTTAACCCGTCGTTTTTCCGCAACACAGTCAATCCGCTGGATGCCGATGATTGGCTGCGTGACATCTCCCATGAGATGGAGTCTGCTGGTGTTGCCCAGGTCAACTATGTCACCTTTGCGACATACCTTCTGAAGGGTCCCGCATCACAGTGGTGGGCCACTCATCGACAGACTCTACCACCTGGTACCGTCATCACCTGGGCTGAATTCAAGATTGCTTTCTGTGCTCGCTATATTCCTCAAGCTGTCATAGCTCGGAAGAAGGCCGAGTTCCGTAATCTCGTACAAGGCAACAAGTCTGTGGAAGTATATCAGCGCGAGTTTCTTGATTTGTCTCGCTACGCTGAAGAGGACGTTCCCACTGATGAACGAAGGCAGGAGAAATTCCGCGAAGGGCTGCACCATGACATTCAGTTAGCCCTGCTTGTTCAAGACTACCCTGATTTCGCCACCTTGGTGAATAAGGCTATTATGGTTGAGACTGGATTGAAGAAGCACAAGGAAGCTACCCGACACACTCGTGAGACGGGCTCATCTTCGGGCTCGTCTTCCCAGAAGCGCCGCATCTGGATACCTCAGAGCATGTACCGTCCAGCAGCACCAGTGCACAGGCCCTCTTATGCTGCACCACGTCTGCCTCCTCCACCACCAAGACAGCCTCTGCTAGCTCCAGCACCTCGAGCTCCTGCACCACGTCCTGACAATGGACTCTGCTTCAAGTGTGGTCAGCCAGGTCACCGTGCCAGAGATTGCTCTCAGAATCAGAATCAGTTGGCTCTTCCTTCTGCCGGCCGTGGTAGTGGCCGTGGGAATTCTCAGCCTCGCTACAGCAATGCCAGACCTTCTTATGGTCGTGGGCAGGTCTTCCATGTCAACATGTCTGAAGCTCCGAATCAACCAGATACCGTGATGGGTACACTTCTCGTTAATTCAGTACCAGCATCTGTTTTATTTGATTCAGGAGCATCGCATTCTTTCATGTCTGAACATTTTGCACTCATGCATGACATTAAATGTGAAACGATGCACCAACCGTTAGCAGTGAACACTCCTGCGGGCCAGTGCCAAGCCACCCTATTCAGCCCCGAAGTCACAATTGAGATCGAGCGGTTGAAATTTCAGGCATTTCCCATTATTCTGAAATCTTCCAAAATTGACCTTATTCTGGGAATGGATTGGTTGAAGGCTCATTACGCCTCAATCAATTGTGCCACCAAAGTTATCCACCTCTTACACTCATCGAATGAGATAGTGAATTATCATGCTCATATCACTCAGAACGCCGAGGCTCAGATTTATGCCTTGAATGCGTTGAACGCTTCTCCACTTAAGGGGATCGAGAACATCCCAGTTGTCTGTGACTTCCCGGATGTTTTTCCAGAAGAACTTCCAGGAATACCCCCTGCTAGAGCTGTCGAGTTTGTCATTGACTTGAAGCTTGGCACCACTCCTATTGCGAAGCGTCCGTACAAGATGCCTCCGCACCATCTTATCGAGCTTAAGAAAGAAATTGATAAATCCTTAAGGAAGGGTTTCATCCGACCCAGTTCCTCTGCCTGGGGAGCACCGTCTCTCTTTGTCAAGAAGAAAGATGGTACAAATAGGTTGGTTCAAGACTACCGTCCTATCAACCAGGCAACCATTCAGAATAAATATCCGCTTCCCCGGATCAATGACTTATATGATCAACTTGCTGGATCTTCGGTATTCTCTAAACTCGACTTGAGGTTGGGTTATCACCAGATCCGTGTCCGAGAAGAGGATATTCCAAAGACCACATTCGTTACTCGATATGGCTCCTATGAGTACACCGTCATGTCATTTGGCCTAACGAATGCTCCGGCTACGTTCTCCCGCTTAATGAATTACATATTCATGGACTACCTCGAAAAGTTTGTCGTGGTATATCTGGACGATATCCTAGTATATTCGAAGAATAAGGAAGAACATGCCGAACATCTTCGCCTTGTTCTGGAGAGGCTTCGAGAGCGCAAGTTATATGCCAAGTATTCCAAATGTGAATTCTGGCTTTCTGAAGTGACTTACCTTGGACATGTGATTTCCAAGGACGGTATTGCCGTTAACCCGGAGCGTGTTCAGGCTATCCTTGACTGGACTCCTCCGAAGAATGCCAAGCAAGTCCGAAGCTTCCTCGGTCTAGCCAGTTATTGTCGCCGATTCGTCGAGAACTTCTCTAAGATCGCCAAGCCCCTGACTAATCTGCTCCACAAAGGCGTTAAGTTTGAGTGGACAGACAAATGTCAGGAAAGTTTCCAGACCCTCAAGGACAAGCTTACTTCTGCTCCAGTGCTTGCTCCTCCTGATTCCCGCAAGGACTTTGTCATATACTGCGACGCCTCTCGTCAGGGATTAGGCTGTGTCCTAATGCAAGAACGAAGAGTGATTGCGTATGCTTCACGTTAATTGCGTCCGCATGAAGAAAATTATCCGGTGCATGATCTTGAACTTGCTGCAGTGATCTATGCATTAAAGTTATGCGTCATTACCTTCTTGGTAATCGGTGTGAGATTTACACTGATCATCAAAGTCTGAAGTACTTGTTCACTCAACCGGATCTTAATCTCCGTCAGCAGCGATGGTTAGAAACAATTACGGACTATGACTGCGGTATTTCATATACCCCGGGCAAGGCTAATGTAATGGCCGATGCCCTGAGCCGCAAGTCATATTGCAACAACCTCATGGTTAGGCGAGCTCAACCTCGTCTCTATGCAGAATTAAATCAGCTGAACCTGCGTATTGTTTCCCAAGGTTCCCTTAATAACCTTGTGGTACAGCCAGATCTTCAAAAGGCTGTTAAAGAAGCGCAAGCCAAAGATGCTGAGATTGACCTGATGAAGAAAGAGCTTCACCTTGATAAGTACCAAGATTTCTCAGTTGCTGAAGATGGAACATTATATTTTTGAGACCGCATCGTAGTACCTCGTTTCAAGCTGATGACCGACAAAGTCATGAAGGAGGCTCATGATACACCGCTGTCTATCCATCCGGGTAGCACTAAGATGTATCGCGATCTCCGACAGAGGTACTGGTGGTCCAGAATGAAGCAGGACATTGCTCGATACGTTGCTGAATGTGACGTATGTCGTTGCGTGAAAGCAGAACATCAGAAGCCTGCTGGAATTCTTCAACCACTCCCTATCCCTCTATGGAAGTGGGATAAAGTGCAGATGGATTTCATTACTAGTCTTCCCAAGTCTCAGAAAGGTCACGACGCTATTCTTGTCGTCGTCGATCAACTTTCCAAGGTTGCTCATTTCCTACCTGTCAAGGAGACTATCACTGCTAGCCAGCTAGCAGAACTGTATATCTCCAGAATCGTTTCACTCCACGGTATTCCGAAGGAGATCAGTTCGGACCGTGGCGGTCTTTTCACGTCCAAGTTCTGGGAAAGTTTTCAAGAAGCTATGGGAACTCACATTACATGGAGTTCAGCTTATCATCCCCAATCCCAAGGCCAAGTTGAGCGCGTTAATCAAGTGCTTGAAGACATGCTTCGAGCCTGTGTTATATCCTTCGGAAAGAAATGGGAGGAATCTCTCCCATATGCCGAGTTCTCTTATAACAACAGCTATCAAGCCAGCTTGAAAATGGCCCCCTTCGAAGTGCTTTATGGACGTAAGTGTCGAACCCCTCTGAATTGGTCAGAAACTGGGGAACGACCTCTTGTTGGACCGAACATTATTCAACACGCTGAAGAACAAGTCAGAATTGTCCGAGAGAATCTCAAAGCAGCTCAAGACCGTCAGAAGAGCAACTATGATCGCAAACGATGGGGTCTGACTTATCAACCAGGTGATCATGCTTATCTCCGTGTCACTCCTATGAAGGGCACCCGTCGTTTCGGAATCAAGGGCAAGCTAGCTCCTCGCTATATTGGTCCCTTCCGCATTGTTGCCAGACGTGGATAGGTGGCTTATAAATTGGAGTTGCCACCACAATTCTCTCATATTCATGATGTCTTCCACGTGTCGCAACTTTGAAAATGCTTCAAGGAATCTCCGCACCGCGCAGTGGATCACGAGATGCTTCAGTTGCAAGATGACTTATCTTATAAGGAGCATCCGATCCGCATCCTTGATGAAGCTGAACGTCGAACTCGTTAGAAGACGACCAAGTCCCTGAAAGTGCAGTGGTCGAATCACACTAAAGATGAAGCCACTTGGGAATGCGAGGATCATCTTCGGGAAGAATATCCCGGCCTCTTTCCATCTACCTCCTAAATTCTCGGGACGAGAATTTCTTTTAGAGGAGGAGAACTTGTAACACCCCTGTGTAACTACCACTGTGATCAGCTGCTAATATTGCCAAGTCATATCATTTGCAGTGCCTAAACATAGTGGTTATTCAAATAATTCAAACTCCATTCTGAAAATCAACTTAAATTCAAAACTGCAAAATAAATTTGCTCAAACACTGTTGCAAAAATGTTCACTAAATAGCAAATATTCCAGGAGCACACATAAAAATACCAACAGTAATCCTTGGATTAATTTAGTGACTCAAACAAATTGAAACAGCACCAAAATAGAGTTAATAAATCCATTTAAAATCATTTCTAATTCAAATGGAATCCAAAGCTGTCCAAACCAGATTTTGGAGAAGGGTAATACTGCACTACAATATTTGGGCCAAGTCCCACCTTTTACAAAAATGCATAAAAGCCCCAACTAAATCAAAACAGAAAAGAATAAAAGAAAAAGAGAAACAGAAACAGAAAATAAAACGAGGCACTGTGCACTGGGCCTTAGTGCACAGTGCCCCGAACCGGCCCAACTGGCCCGTTACCTTCTCCCTCCTCCCCGTGTCAGCCTCGCCATGACCACGCGCGCGCACCAGCCGGGCGGCGACACGGCGACGACGCCAAGCCATCGACGGCCGAGAGGATAAGGGCAAGCCCGTTCCTCCCCCCCTGGCCACCTCCCTGCCACTTTCCCCCTTCTTCCTCGCTCTTTCCCCCCTCAGATCCATCGACATCCGACGCGGTCGCCGCCGTGCCTCGCTCTTATCCGCGGCCGCGGCCATCGAATCACCTCGCTGCCGTGCCCGTCGCCTTCGTCTACGTCTTCCGCATCCACTGGTGGTCGCAGCGGGAGCTGGGAGGCATCATAGCGCCGGGATTCCTCCGTCCCCATCTCCGGTCGCCGCCGCCCTTCTTCGTCTCCGGTGTCGCCTCTGCGCTACTAAGCCTTACACCGGGCCACCTTGTGCCTCCCCGGTGAGCTCCTCTTCCGTCCCTACTCCCTGCTGGTCCTGGCGCGTAGCCTAGCTACCTCTTCCACGCGTGCCCGAACGCAGCGCCGCGGGGCTCGTCGACGGCGCCTCTCCGGTGACCAAATGGTCACGGGGCCGACCCCTTTGTGCTCAGCGCAGCGCGTAGCACCTCCCCAGCCCCTCCATTTACTGCCTATCGCGCCGCAGCGCCGATTGCGCCGACGCCCGTAGCCGCTCCGCCGTAGACCTCGACGCCGGCGAAGTTTCCGGCCAGGTCCGGCGAAAACAACCCCACCACTAGACTCGCGGGCGAGCGCCCGTTCGAATGGGTCAAGCCACGCGCCGAACGGCGCTCTGTAGATGAATTCCGGCGAGAGCCGAGGCTCTCCGCCGCGTTCCGGCGTCGCCGGCGGCGAGACGCCGGCCACCGCTGACGTGGCGCGGGTGGGGCCCACCCTGGGTCGCCGACCGTGGGCCCTGGGACCCCAGTTGACTGAGTTGACTCAGTCAACTCTGCTGACTGGGCACTATGTGCCTATGACATGCGGGCCCCACCGCTTATTAGTTTAAATAAAACGATTTAATAATTAAAACTGATTAGTTAGACTAATCACTCACTAACATGTGGGCTCACACTCCTAATTAACCTTGTTAATTAATCTAATTCATTGTTAGAATAACATAGGCTGACATGTGTGTCCCACTGGACCCACATGTCAGGTTTGACCAGGTCAGCGTCACTGTTGACCTGCTGATGTCAGCAACACGTCATGCTGACGTCATAATTCAATTCTGTTAATAAAAATAATTCCAGAAAATCATTTAAACTTCGAAAATTAATAACTTTTAAACCGTAGCTCAGATCGAAAAAGTTAAAACACGAAAGTTGCTCAGAACGACGAGACGAGTTTGATCGTGCCGTCTGTTTCCTTGTCGAAACACCCTACGTAGAAGAACTCGTAACTCCGGGCCCGAATCCGGCAAATGAATAGTGCATGCACACGGGTTATTAAATCCCAGAATAATTCTTAAAATAATTAAAGTGACTTAGAAGCATACTTAGGCAACCTGCACTGCATCATAGCATCGCACGCACTGTGTTGCATCTGATTGCTTTATATTTACTTGTTTTCTTCCCCCTCTTCTCTCTCGATTAGACCCCGACATTGATGTAGCTCCCGAGGCAGACGCAGCTCAGGAGTACGACTACGTCCCCGACGACACCACAGGCGACCTTGCCCTTGCCCCAGAGCAAACAGGCAAGCACCCCCATTTTGAGCATTCCGATATCACCTAATCTCTTCCCTCTTATGCTTGCATTAGATGTTACTGCTGCTGTTACCATCCTATATCTGTTGCATAGCCTGTTTAATTGAAACCTACTGTTGATACCTGCCTGTTATCCTAAACTGTTTCGTATAGAATGGGTAGAGCCTTATCAGAGACCCACTTGTCCCGACTACCCCGCTGGACTCTCAGAAGACCCGAGCAACGGGATCGAAGATCAGACCCGGGCACCGCACGTCACTTCCCCCTATGTTGCTCGACACTGCTGGGTTACTATCGAGTGCCGAGGGTGATACCTCGTTAGCACTTCTGATGACAACCTTGTAGGTTAGTTAATCGGTCGTGGTAAGCGAGGGTGATTCCTCCTACACCACCCCCGATAACAGCATCGTCGCGCAACGCTTCAAGTGTGGACCTCGAGGGTGATTCCTCCTTCGTTCACCTTGACTATAACATCAGGTGGGATCCCATCGAGGGTGATTCCTCAGGGTTCCCTTGGTGTCAGACACACAGATACAGTTGCTGATTTGACTTGCACTAAACCATGTTACTAAAGACGGGTCGGCCCTGAGGGGTACCCGTGCGAGCTTAATGCGAAGTGATGTGGAGTCGGGTTGACCTGGATGGTGCCCGCGAGATAACACGAGGCGTGGCCGGGCATTCCTAGCCCTTGCCGCAAGTCCTCGAGACGGGGCGACGGGGTCACATCGATCGTGAGTCTCTGCTCGTTACCGCGCGCTCCTAATCCACTACGGTTTGGATATTTGATCCGAGGGGCCTCTGGCCCGATAGCACTAACCATCACGTGGGCATAGTATGGGCGTTCTGCGTCGTATACTTCAGCCGGAGCTTAATGGACGTCAGCGACTGAGCGGCGCGCGCTGAATTGGACTGGTAAAGCAACTGCACTTGTATAAGGGGTTGCTAGGTCTGCTTTCAGCCGCGTACGCAACGTGCAGGAGTTCCCGGGGCAAAGGCCCAAGACCCCTGGGCGCATAGGTTTAGTCCGGGGTGCTGACCTCTCTGTTAGGTATTCGGTCGGGTTGCGGCGTGTTGCTTAGCCGAGGCCGGGCATGACCCAGAAAAGTGTGTCCGGCCGGAGTTAAGCGAGCGTGGTGGGTAAGTTGGTGCACCCCTACAGGGAAGAAACTTCTATCGATAGCCTGTCCTACAGTAACGGACACTCGGAGTTGTATCCCGATCGGTACAACTAGAACATGTGATGAGAACTGGATAGTACGGCTCAGGGATTGCTTTCTCGCAGGGAGTCGAGGAAGAATCTCTGGCTGAGGTTGATGACATTACTACTACTACTTTACTTTATGTTCATCTGCTCTCTTCTAATGCTGCGAGACCGTCGAAGATGTTGAAGATGCTAGTCTTCGATAGGACTAGGTTTTCCCCCTCTATTCTGGCATTTCTGCAGCCCAGTCCACATATACAGCCCCCTTTGAAAATGTTGCATATGTAGTGTAGATCCTTGCTTGCTGAGTACTTCGGATGAGTACTCACGTTTGCTTTATTTTCCTTTTTCCCTCTTTATTCCTTTGTCGCATCCAGACGACGGAGCCCCGGAGCCAGATGTCCCCGTCGACGACCACTACTACTACCAGCCCGGAGAGTACTACTACTACGAGGAGCCGTCTGACGACCAGGAGTAGGATCGGAGGGTCCAGGGCAGGAGGCCCACGCCTTTTCGATCGTAGTTTTTATTTTGCCCCGCCTCTGTGAAGGCTTATCTCTCTGTTCTGTATTATATTTGTACCCAGATATCTGACGCTTCCGCTGACACTTGTATGCCATCGAGCTATGTATTCGAGCCCTCGAGGCCCTGGCTTGTAATATTAAGCTTGTATGAATTTATTTATGTCTTAGAGTTGTGTTGTGATATCTTCAAGTGAGTCCTAAGGCTTGATCGTGTGCATTTGCGTGTATGATTAGTGCACGATTAAGCCGGGGACGTCACAGTGTGTTCCCTCACTTGGCCCATAAGGCTCATATCTTTGCCGGGGATGCCTGAAACTCCTTCCGGTGACCCGATAAGTACCCGGTACCCTCCGAAACACTTTCGGTGTCCGAATACCATCGTCCTATATATCAATCTTTACCTCTCGACCGTTTCGAGACTCCTCGTCATGTCCGTGATCTCATCCGGGACTCCGAACAACGTTCGGTCACCAAATCACATAACTCATATAACACTACATCGTCAACGAACGTTAAGCGTGCGGACCCTACAGGTTCGAGAACTATGTAGACATGACCGAGACACCTCTCCGGTCAATAACCAATAGCGGAACCTGGATGCTCATATTGGCTCCTACATATTCTATGAAGATCTTTATCGGTCGAACTGTTATGACAACATACGTAATTCCCTTTGTCCATCGGTATGTTACTTGCCCGAGATTCGATCGTCGGTATCTCTATACCTAGTTCAATCTCATTACCAGCAAGTCTCTTTACTCGTTCCGTAATACATCACCTCGTGACTAACTCCTTAGTCGTTTGCTTGCAAGCTTATGATGTGTATTACCGAGAGGGCCCAGAGATACCTCTCCGATACTCGGAGTGACAAATCCTAATCTCGATCTATGCCAACTCAACAAACACCTTCGAAGATACCTGTAGAGCATCTTTATGATCACCCAGTTACGTTGTGACGTTTGATAGCACACAAGGTATTCCTCCGGTATTCGGGAGTTGCATAATCTCATAGTCGAAGGATTATGTATTTGACATGAAGAAAGTGATAGCAGTAAACTGAACAATCATTATGCTAAGATAACGGATGGGTCTTGTCCATCACATCAAATGACAACACATGTCTATGGTTAAAAAACCTTAACCATCTTTGATCAACGAGCTAGTCTAGTAGAGGCTTACTAGGAACATGGTATTTGTTTATGTATTCAGATATGTATTTAAGTTTCCGATCAATACAATTCTAGCATGAATAATAAACCTTTATCATGAATAAGGAAATATAAAATAACAACTTTATTATTGCCTCTAGGGCATATTTCCTTCAGTACGATGAATAGTATCCTCCATGTTGCCTTATCGAGGGCACAATTCAACGCCTGACTGTAAAGCATAATGAAAAGTTACTACATTTAAAATCCATGGCACTGAGAAATAGGTAAGCGGTAAAGACTTATGGAAATATATAACACGCTCCACCTTAGAATTCCTAAAACCAAAAAGAATGCGCTGCTCACAATGGGCTCCTGTATGTTTGCACCTTATATTTCCTACGTGATTGGTAAAATTGAGAGACATCCCATTATTACAGTGTAAGTGTGTGCACTCTTTCTTTGCCTAAGTTAAATAGTTCTGAACAATTATACTGAAGGTTGAGTAAAACATGTCTTTTGGATTGAGCAATAAATAGCTGCAAAAACCTTGCACTCACAGTAAAACAAGAATCTAAGGCTCTGTGGAGTCCTTTTTCTTGGCTAAATATGTAGGCTCTCCATGGAAATTTTTACAATATATTTTATCTATGAAGATTGAAGCTTAGTGTGTCAGTAACCTTACCTATATGGACTTCAGTCGCCAAGAATACTATATTGTATGATTTAATCATAGTCTTCTCCACTCCAAACAAGATGTTCTCTTTTCTGGTCCCTTCCCAGCTCACATGACTTGACTAATGACAACTTCCTTTCCAAATATGATGAAGTGTCATGGTGCTCTAGGCGTCGAAGTGCATGATCATTTGGTTATGGCAAGCTCCCTCTGATCGAGCCGTGTAACCAAATTACTTTCCAACCTTCTGAGGCATAATTATGAAATGAAATAATAATAAAAATTTAGGAGACTTAAACCAAAGATGCAAGCTTATAGAAGGCAATATCATTAGGTGAGAGTGGAAGATTTTTCACAAACAACACAAAAAAGATATATTGAAAAAATACAAACTAACTATATGAGGGCGTCAAGTAAAGAAGTAAGCTATTCATCCAACAAATAGAAAAAGGAACCTACAATATTGATAGAAACTACTAAATACCATAGATGATATATGATCATTAGGTGAAATGCATAATAGTTTCTTTTCCTACATTGAACCAGATATCGGCACCGAAACACAAAGCTTGATCCCGAGAGGCTAACAAAGAGATGACAGGGGATGTTGCGCTACAATCATACCTTTTATGGGACCAAAAACTCGACATATGGTTCATGTATCCAATGTTCACCCTCTCCACCTAGTAGTCTCTCGTTGTCCTGCAAGAATAGCCACAGATGGCGAAATGAGATAGAATATAACAACATCCTTTAATATAATTGCATTTAGTTATATGAGAGGAAAAGGATGGTCAAACCAAACTATTCAATCAGTTTTATCAAATAGAAACCTGAGCACGCACATGGACAAAAAATAACATGTCTTCCTTATAATGATGTGCACCCACAAATACGTAGGAAGCACAAAAAAATAGATCTTTAGTAATCTGTTTTAAGGGAAACCCACGAATTGTGCTGAAAATAGTAAAATCAGTAAACTATTACTAAGTAGAAAGAATTTCTCAATTTCAGTGAACATGAACAATTGTAAGAGAAATGTAAAATTCCCCATTTTTTAACTTTGGTCCATGTGCAAATTTTTCATGCATTTACATACAAAATGAAAGACAAATATGTAAACACACATGTTTCACTTAAAGATATTGATAGAAACATTTGTTCAAAGTAGGCAAAGGATATGCAACATACGTGTCCCCTAAAGCTATAATGCCAACAACCTGTTCTGAAATCAAATGTTCCTGAAATTGATGATATGATATGAAATCATCTTGAGTAATAGGAAATCACACCATAACCAGAATTATCAGCAAGCAAAGTCGCACTCAATTTTGAAGCGAGCAGACAAAATCTCTGAATAAAAGTTTACAGAGGGGTACAGTTTAAGACAAAGTAAATAAGCTCCATGTACTATGTAAACAGAATGGAAATAACCATATACATTTTCTATGCACCAACCAACCCACTAAAGAACAGAGAACACTTTCTGTGCATCCATATATACTCACTAAAACACAAAGAGAATGGTAATTGTTCCTCTATTGTCTGCATGTGCCCACATACGGTCATCTCTCATAATTACTTATAACATTCTCCTTGCTAAGTAAACTCCACGAATCATAAGCCTTGCGAAGTAATGTTTTAGAAACAAACATGAGGAAAATGCTTGGGAACAGGAAAAAACGTATTACCTTCAGCAAGAATCAATGTTTCAGCATTCGTGTTGATTATTGTACACCAAGATTCACAAATTCTGGAACATTATTCTTCGAATAAACCATCCATACCCAGGATATATCAAATATTTCCACATGAAGATAAATAAGAAACATGGAAGAAATCATCCATCAGTAGAGTTTTGCAGGCACAAGCTCGAATAGTCCCACACAGACTCTGCGTACCTACTTGAATAGGAACCAAGGATGGCAGAAGGAACAATTCTAGGGGGTAGGGTTTACACCTGACCTGTCAAAAAATCCAAGCACCTGCAACAGCAGCAGCAGGCATACAGTTCAGATCGACATAAATAGTTTCGTCAAGATTTTACTCTGGCTTTGAATTCTGCATAACTAATTTAAAGTATGCAGTTTCAGACTTGTGAGAAAATTAACAAGAACCTTGCTTCCAGTTTTATCATCATTGCACCACCATGGTCATGTATCTATTTCCTTGCTTTTGGCACGGACATATCTGGCTCATCATCGACATTCTCACCAAGTAGTCTTAGAGCAGTGTAGTTGAGAGCTGAGCTGAGCATGGAGCTTCCGCCTTCTGCATGTATTCCCCATCCTCCATCCATATTCTGATACAAAAATAAAACTTGGATCAGTCTACTTTTGTTGATATATTATTCTACTCTGTTTTGATCCCCTAAATCTGTTCGCATAGTGAGCATCAGTTTCACACGATATCAATAATGTCCTACCTTGGCATAACATCAAACATCTTGTATGCAAAACACTCACCTTGGCTTACCCTTAATGTGATTGTAAACTATTCTATTAACCAGGATGATTATCTCTGAAGCATACATGCTCGCTCATAGCAAGATTAGCTCTGCACTATTAAATAGTAAAAGCTAAATTGCAGAGACCAAGCATCCTATACATGTAAGGCAACTGAAATCCAGATATCTGTAGGTATATAACCATTTAGACCAGTCACTAATCTAACACGCGAGATTCGGGCAAATCAAAAAACGGAGTGGAAAAGAGAGGGGAGGAGGCAAATCAGAAGGGACTAAAGCAGAGGCCGTGCCGTTCCATAGAAGCTCGGCAACGTTGGTGACCTGTGTTTCTCCTCTTGACCACGGCGCCACCTCGGAGTCAGGGGGTCTTCACCTTGAGCGGGCTCATGGGGAAGAGACAACGTACCTGAGGTGGTGAAGATCTGGTCGATGGTTGCCGTGCCGAAGATTGGGAGCATGAGGAGGGAGATCAGCGCCCTTGCCCTCGTCTAGCTGGCGAACCTCATCGGCGCCCTTGCCCTCGTCTGGCCGGCGACTTCCTCGCAGCTTTCCAGCAGCCATCAGCTGCGTGGTGGCCGCATCGAGGACTGGGAGTAGGTCAGGAGGAGGAGGGAGATCGACCGGGGAAACCCTGGCGGCCACTGGGGAGGAGAAATTGAGAGGGCACCTTGTTCATGGTGTCGGCACCAGGGTCATAGCCACATCGAGCTACCTCCTCGCGCGGCCGCGATGCATCGTGGCGCCACCGTCGCCATTGATCCGGACCTGCTGCTCAATCTGGGAGAGATGAAAGGGAGGAGGTTGGGGTGGAGGGGAAAAGGTGAGGGGAGGAGAGAATGGGTGGGGGCGCAGGCTGTGCGAGAGGGCGGCGGCGGCTGCGGCTGCGGCGGAGGTCGTCCAGAGAGAGAAAGAGGGGGAGGAATTGGAGATGGGGAACGGGCGCTGGTGGGGCTTGCCGACGTGGACTGCGCGAGCGGGCGCCCATATTGCGTACGTTAATGTGTTGGATGTGTGCACAGTCTTCTGTCAACAGTCGGCTCCATGTAGGAATTTTGGATTGATCCTAAACAAGATTTGTGAATAATTAATAAAGTGACTACATGCATCGTCCAAATGCAGAGGTCGGAGGTCTTCCTCCTTTACAAGGAAAGAAGGTAGGAATTACAAAGAACCTGACTGTCCCTTTGCATGCGTGCAATTCTTTCGAAAGATCTATGTGCAGTTCCTCAGTTCCTTTGTCGGAAATAAAAAGAGTACAGTACTATGCTCATTGTCTTGCAAAAAGAAAGTTGAGACGATGGGTGACGATGTGTAGATGAGAAAAAAAAATTGGCGTTTGAGTCTGTCAATGTGCTTGGTTTTTTTTTTAACACAGTACAGACGCAAGCGCTCATATACACGCGCATACACTCACCTTTATGAACGCACACACGCACACCCTATCCCTATGAGCACATCCAAAAGACTGAGCCAGCATATCATCTCGAAATTTACGAAGTCACCGTAGGCACCTCGTCGTCGACAGGAACGTCTCCTCCCACTGAATGCGTATCGCCGGAAATCCTGAAATAAATGCGAACACCAGGACTTGAACCCTGATGGGCTGAGGATACCACATTCTCTCTAACCATCCAACTACGGATTGGTCCGCGTCAGTGTACTTGTTAATTCGTTGACCTCATTTCTTTATGCATGAACTCGTTGACTTCATGCTTAGACCCGAGATTTGAATAGTCACGGGCCTTCCATATTGGTGGATCCAAATCTATGTGGTTGTCAACCACACACTAGAAAAATATACATATCCAACCCGCATCGATCGACCTGGGTAGCCAAGACCATCTACAGCCGGGCGTCTTGAACCCTCCTCAAACGCCCAGGCGGGTCATCCGGTTAGCGTCACGTTTTTCGATCCAGACGGACGTCTCAAACAGGCCTCAAACGCTCGGACTGACCGGCACCCCATATCCAGTCTAAATATGGGACGGATATGGAGTGGTCCGGGCACGCCCGGACGCGTCCGCCTGACAAGCCCGGCCCACCATCGACCCACGGATGTCCCACAGAAAACCCCATCGGACTCATCGCTCCGAAACCCTAGCTCACTCACTCTCCTCTCTCGCTCCGTCCTCTCGTCTCCCCTCACCGATTCCGATCGGATCCAGCGCAATGTCGAGCTCCGGCAGCCGCTCCGACGACGAGGTGGATCCGGAGTATGAGCTTGCCCTCTGCATCGCCTTGGAGCGGTCCAAGGTGGAGACCGGGGGCAGCTCCGGATCTGCAGCCTCACCGCAGCTGCAGCTTCCCCGAAGGCGCATCTCGGACGCCGGCGCTGACCCCTCCCCGCCCATGGGCAGCCTCGACAGGCGGCCTGCGCAATCCGCGCCTCCCCTACGCCGTCCCCTCGCCCCGCCGGCCCGGACGCGCACGCTGGAGTCGGAGGCGCGCGCCGCCAGTCGCGAGAGGCAGCGGTCAAGGGAGAGGGAGACGGTGGAGAGCTCTGTCCGCCTCCAGCGTGGGTTACCGGCAGAGCCCGACGAGGATAAGCGGCTCCTCGCGTGGGTCTGCCGCCAGTCGCTTACGTCGGCGAAGACGGACGCTCGGCGGCTCCGCCGGAAGAACGTGAAGGCTCTCCGGCTTGCCATCGAGCAGTCCGAGCGGGAGGCGTTGGAGAATGCGACGGAGGCGGCTCGGCTGGCCAAGTTCAGGCGCCAGCAAGACCGGGCCGTCCAGCGCCTCAAGGGCCTCGTCATCTTGGACTCCTCCGACGACGACGACCACGGCTCCCCGTTCGACGAATCGGACAATCCTCCACCAGCCGTCGACGGCTACAGCTACGCCGGCGACCAGAAGGGGAAAGGGCCGGCCGGAAAGTGGAGAAGTTCAATTTCATTTTAAGGTTTAGATGTAGTATAAAGTTGTTCGTTGTTTATGTGAACTTTGGTGAATATTTTGATGAACTATGATGTTATTTTTATGTCCGGTCAACTGATCTACGTAGTTTGATCGATGTTGTAATATTCTACGACTAACAACTCATTTATTTTGAGACTGACCCACTTCCTATCTAGGATTTTATTTACTAGTCCTTTATATTCCAACGTGTCAATCGCGGCAATTTCCCCGGGTCCGATGAAGCAATATAATTTTGAACCAGACCTTTTGATCTTTGGTTATCACATAGTATGGATATAGGGATTCGGATATAATAGACACGAAAATGGACGACGTGATTTGAGAAATGCCCGATCAATATCCGTGGACGCGTCCGCGGGCGTTTGATGGCCCGGATTTGCCAAGTCGCTCGTCTCTTCTCTGACTCGCAATCCATTTCTGAAATTATATCGCTTTTCGACCCGCACTGGTGCAGAAAGAGACGAGCATATGGCATGCACAACATTTGGTGAACCAACCAATTATGCGGCATGGTTCGGGTTCGCAACTCGCGCTCGTTCCTGCCCGTGTCCAGCGCGAACGAGACAGCGGTCATTGTCGCCGAAATTAAACAAGTCACACATGGCGTGTGTTCCCAACGGATTCTTCATTCTTTACTTCGATCCGTCGGCATACGTAGCCGCATGCTCCTCAAAAGAAGCGCCGAGGAGTTGAAAACTGCTGAAAGGAGAGAACCAGCACGTACGTGTACACCTTCTTCTCGTGCCACGTACGTCGGCGGCCGGCGGCCGGTGCACCGCACGTACACAGTTTGCTCGCTTCGCCGGCAAGCTTTCGACCGAGGTCACCGGGCGACAAACTGGCACGATAGATTACACGGCTAATTAGGCCCGTGTCGAGCTCATCATGGCAGCTGCCTGGCTCGTCACCGTCGTCCGTGCGTGCATGCGTCGGGACGGGAGAAGTCGGTGCGGCGGTGCTCCGCGCCCGGACAACCAGCTCCAACCGGAAGCACATCGATCGACCACCGGCCAATGTGCTTATTTTACCACTAATGCAATGTCCGACACCAAACTTAATTGTGGCACGTTTAGTGTTTCGTGTGTGATCTCTTTTTGCTAGGACGATTGTTTGTGTCATGGTTATTTCACTGATGATATTTATAGGATGCGTACGGAGGAGTAGATGGGAGCATCCTAAGACCATCAACTACCGAAAAAAGTTTTCGTCCCGCTTGATAATAAAGCAACGATCCATACAACACGATGTCACACATACTCAAGCAAGATACAAAGGTGTTTTCATTTAGTCACACCACTCCATGCAACTCCAAGTGGATATGGAGACGATGAAGCTCTCAACCATGAAAAAGCACCACGAAGATACGAGACTGAGCGCCGACGTACCATGAGCTTCACGACGATGCCTTCATGAATGGCACGACATTAGAGCGCCGCCATTGCCCCACCAAAAGGATCAAGGTTTTTACCTAGAGCAACAAGGAGGACAAGGAGCAGCGACGAAGCATTCAAAAAGGGGGACGACACCCGCGGACGCCGCCATCGTCGGTCTGGCCAGAGGCAAACGAGGTTTTCAGCCCAGCACACATGCTCCTCCTCCGACCTGGGTGCGGCCAACATCGCATCTGCCGCACCACCGGCATACCACGCCAACCATCAGAGACCACGCCGCCCACACGACCATGGCCACAGACCAGCACCTGAGTCGTAAGCTCCACCCACGAGTCCACGACTACCACCATCCAGGCCGCCGCCTGACCACCGGGTGCTCCAGATCCCCGCCAAAAGCACCAGCCTTGCGTCGTCCGGCAAACCCCCAACCGCCGACGAAGCCCACGACGCCTGTTTGGACCAAGGCGAAACTAGCTCCCAGAGAATCAGGCTCGGAAAGGGGAAAATGACGTCCACCCCTAGTAGAAAAACCCCTTATAGGTTTTTTTTTTTCTATCTACAGCGTTTGAGCAAAACAGAACGCCGCGGCTATTTCCGCTAATTACTAGAAGTGTTAGCCATCCAGGAAAACGCGGCTAAGGTATTTGTACTTGCGGCATTTGGGTGGAACCAAACGCTGCCAGTGTGTAATGCCCAGAAGATTCCAGGCCTCAGAGTAGTAGCCGAGTTCGGCCGGACAAAACGTCGCAGTTCTCGGACTTAGTAGCAGCGTTTGCCATATCTGCGAATGTCGCTAATTTTAACTTCGAGTAAAAGGCTCGAATGTTTATATTTACGAATTATGTTGTTGACACAAAAGCAAAATGGAGAGCAACATAATCTGGGGCATGAGATTATGAACCTAAAAAAAAAGTTGCGGCATTTGAGGTCCCGTAGACGCTGCTAGTGATCGTTTTAGCAGCGTTTAATCTCTGGAAACGCTGCTATCCTATAGGAGTATTATGCAATACCCTACGGTATATATAGCTTACAACCTTCCATAAATCCAAAAATATGCATAAATGAAATTATGTCACAAAATAAACAAAAACACTAAAGCATTCTCACACACCTATACACTCCCACCGGCCCAACAAAACATATAGCACGACACGAGGTCCACCCTCCGTGGCACCGGAACTGACCTGTTGATGCGAGTGGCAAATGCATGCCTACACCCCGTCGTCGTCGTGTCGTGTCCTACTTTCGTGTGCTACTACATGTATGGGAATATACCGGCGGTGCCTATCCTCGGATTTCCGGCACGCGATGGTTGGTGGTACGATATTCCTTCCGGTGCAATCGAGCTGTCGAATTCTGGGTGGGGAGCGAAGATTTCGGAAGGTGGTGTCGTAGGTGAGGCTGTGAGAGGATCGTCCACTCACGTCCCGTCTGCCTCGAGGGCGCGATTTGGTCTAAGCAATTTTCGTGCGCCGATGACCGATCTTCTCCCCGCTTCGCCTGTCTCAGAAGCGCGATTTCGCCAAGCAATTAACGGCGACGACGACGTGGCTGACTCCCCGGAGCAATCGGAGACGGCCGGCCGGCTCAGGAGGAATCAGCAAAGCCAGGCGGATGCGGTGGGTAGAATGTGATCCGATGCCAAAACCGTCACCGTCGAAGCCAAGCCAAGCCACGGCTTTGTTTCACATCAGTCAGGGTCGGACTTTCCGTCGCGTACGTTGCTCGGAGCGAATCTCGCCGCGCCACGCAAAGTCGCCGGCGCCATTCACGACGAGTTGATCGGTTCGCTGGAGGCATTTTCATCCTGATGGATCCTGCATATTCGGACGTCGGGACCGGACGGGACGCGACGGGACAGCGGCCACCAGGAGACGCGCTCCCGACGGCAGGGCACGGGTGGGCAGATGTTTGGAGCGGAATGCAAGCAGCTCACGCACAAGTGTCCCTGCCGCTACCGGTGCCGTGGGGAAGAAGGCGATGCACGGGCGTGGTCTGGTACACGGGTCGCCGTCGTGGGGCGTGCGAGATGCCGATGCCGATGCCGATGGAGGCAAGGCAAGTAGGCAACGCGTGCTTGCCCTACAAAACAGCGCGGGGATCGGACCACCGCGCCGACGGCCGAGGTGCGGAGAGCCGTGCACGCAACGGACGCATGGAGCAGGCGCGGCCGGGGCCGGGACCAGCCAGCCACTGCCACTGGCCACAGCGACCGGCGGTACGTACGGCCGTGCCGCGTGAGTGATATGGGGATGAGGATGGAGGAGTGCTGCCTTGTGTCAAGTGTGTGCGGCCGCGGCGCATTACATCGGCCGTCAAGACCTCTAATGGTGTTCGCCCTCCATCGAACTCGATCCAAGACCGGCGTACGTCGTTTTCGTCACTGCTCCGATTGCATCACATTTCGCGGGTTTCTTTGCCGGCTTCTCCCTTCAAAATCCGTCTATTGCGCGGCTACTAGTGCTCTGGAGTCTTGATTCCCCAGTGGAGTATAGAGTCCATCCAGCTAGTCGTCAGCATACGGATGGTATATATACTCGACCTACTCCTTGTTTTTATCCTTATTATTTTGACCAGAAAGTGTGTGCCCGACCGTCGTTGGTTCATGTAATGCATGACCAGTCATCACTCGGCTTCTGCACTGCAGTCCCTCGATTTGGATTCAGAAATTTTGGCACGACTTTTGCACAAGTTGATGGAATTCTTTTCTTTTCAGAAATTTTAGCACGACCTCTGTAGTCCCTCGGCTAAGCTATCTCCATCTCTTTTCTTTTCTTGTTGGCAATGTTTTTTTTTTTTAAAGAGGACGTCGCTTTTCGACATGCACTGGCGTTGAAAGAGACGAGCATATGCCATGCACAATTTTTGGTGAACCATCATGCGGCATGGTCTGGCTCGCAACTCACGCTCGTGCCGCCCATTTATGCACGCGATGCGCCTAGTTAGTTCCTACCCGTGTCCAGCGCGAACGCGGCAGCGGTCATTGTCGCGGAAACAACGCACACATGGCGTGTGTTACGAGCAGATTCTTCTTTTGTGCCGTCGGCGGAGACGCACGCATTCTTCCACCCGCATGCATACTCCTCAAAAGAAGCAACGAGTTTGAAAACTTGAAAGGAGAAAACCAGCACGTACGCGTGTGCATCTTCTTCTCGTTCCACGTACGTCGGCGGCCGGCGATCGCCGCACTTCTCGCTTCGCCGGCAAGATTTCGATCCAGGTCGCCGGGCGACAAACTGGGACGACATAGAATACACGCGTAACTAGGCCCGTGTCGAGCTCATCGTGCATGGCAGGCTAGCTCTCGCGTCGCATCGGGCATGGTCTTCCTCCCCGTTTTAGCACGCAATCTATCCCACGGACACGCACCGGTACCCATCATGCAGGTCTCCGTGACAACGAGTAGGACGACCGGTGAAACGAAACCAGGTGCAACTGTTCATACACAGCTGCAGCGGCGAGGTTCATCGTCGTACGATACCCCTGGACGTCCACGTCTCTGTCCATCCACTGTTAGTACGCGCCAGACGCGGCCGTGGACGGCGATGTGGTTTCCTTCGCCCGACGATTCGACTGCCTATCGATGTCAACAGGACGCCGACGCCTGACCTAATAATATTGTGCCACTGGCCGGCCGGTCCTCGTCGTCCTTCAATTCGGACCACCGCGCTCGTCGCTGTCGCCGCCGCTAGATTCCCGTCGAGTTTCGCGGCCGGCCTAACCCAACAATCTCGGGTACCCTTGGCAGCTACTAGGACCAGTGTGATCGGCAAGCGGCATGCATGGCATTGTCTCGGTAGTCGGTGTGGCATGGCGTGCGTCCGTCACCTTGATTCGATTCCAGTGGAGTGTGGAGTCGAGATGCCCGTGTTTGTACGCATGGCATCTACTACTCGTCACGTTGGCTTCGACTCCTTTTTTTTGTTCTTTCCATCGCAGGTTTCTGCTTTACGTGCAAGTGTGCAGACGCCTAGTCCACAGTTCAACCTCCTTTCTTTCTTACACTCGCTCTTCAAGTAGGATCCCCCCCTCCCCCCCCCCCCCCCCAACACACACACACACAAAAGGTGGTATCAAGATAACTTTTTTCTCTATGTATCATCCAGGCGACTATTTAGCCTTTTTATACTTTCAATGTCCTTTGTATTGTAGTTGCATTATAGTAGATATTTTTAGATTATTTTTATTACTACTATTTATGTGTTTTTCATTCCTGAGCCAAAGATGACCTAAGAATTTAACAACTGACTTATCCCATTCAGACTCAGACGTTCGCCAATTTGCAGAAATAGCCAAAACTATGTAAGTGTCATGTTTACTCCCTCCGTTTCAAAATTATTGAAGCTCTAGCCTCTAGGTTTGTCCTAAAGGAAACTTGTTTAGCTTTGACCAAGTATATATATAAAATATTACATTCCAGAGCGTCAAATTAATCTTATGAGATTCTTTATAGAATATAATTTTCTATTATGTATATTTGGTATTTTGGATTTTAACACATTTTTCTATAAAGTTGGTCAAACTTAAACAAGTTTGACTTTGAACAAACCCAAAGCTTCAATTATTTTGGAACGAATAGAGTATAGTTCATAAGCTTAGCCTTCTGATATGCTGGCCGTTCCTCGTGAGTATCTAGTGCTCGATCTCATGCAAAAATCTACGAAAGTCCATGAAGAGAACCCGCAAAAAAGACAGTGAAGAAAAGAAAACTAGGAGAGGAAAAAAAGGATTTATTTCTAGTAGCTAAGGAAGAGGGCAACTATTAAACAGGGTCTGTTTTTTCGGCTAAGTCAAATCACTCTTCACCATCCGATAAAGATCCTAGGGCCCAGCTGACTTCTTTTTCCTCCGGCCTTCTTCTACACCCCTATACTAGAAGTGAAATAAAAACTAAAATAAGATTAAAATATATTTTTCTGAAAAATTAAATTAGTGACATAAATATTATTAAAAAGAAATAAAATAAATGAAGACAAATACTTGCACACAATTTACACTTTTCTATAATATGTAAGAATAAGTACTCCCTCCGTCCTTGAAAGAGTGTACTTTCAACTTTGTGGGAAAGTCAATTATTTTAATGATTGGCCGTATTTATACAATAATATACCAACATTTATGCCATCAAATTAGTAGCATTAGATGCATGATAAAATATATTTTCATCATATACCTATTTAGTTTCACAAACATTGATATAATTTTTGCACAAACTCAGTCAAACTTTGAGATAATTTGACTCTTCAATAAAGTAAGAAGTATACTCTTTGAAGGACGGAGGGAGTATATGATAGTGCACTTGTCACACTCTAGTATAATTTACGCACATATTGTACTCCCTCCGTTCCTAAATATTTGTCTTTCTAGAGATTTCAACAAGTGACTACATACGAAGTAAAATGAGTGAATCCGCGCTCTAAAATATGTCTATATACATCCGTATGTGGTAGTCCATTTAAAATCTCTATAAAGACAAATATTTAGAAACGGAGGGAGTAAGTAAGAGCATCTCTAGCAGACCCCGCAAAAAGCAAAACTGTAAACGCAGTTTACAGTTCACACGGGGGCGGTTATGCAGACTCAAAATCGTGACGGCAGAACAGAACCTGTATCCAAACCCGTAAATTTTTAAAAGTTCTTCTTCGTATAAGTTCGTACACAGCATGCATATATTACATATAAGTTCGGGGGAGCTATAAGCCGGGCCTACGCTACCGTACCAGTACACAAAATTGAGCTCACCGGAACTCGTGCGGTAGCTGACCAGCGGCGGCGCTCAATCGGAGTTGGAGGAGTCGGAGGAGTCGAGGTCGATGTCGAGCTTCGCCTGCTCCGCCTTCATCAGTCGCAGGTCAGCCTCCTTGGACGCGTGCGCCTGCGACACGGCGACGCCCGTCTGGAGGAAGAGACGCTCGTACTCGAGCTCGCGGCGGATGCGCTCTTCCAGCTCCTCCTGCTCCCTCGCCGACCGCTCGAGGACGACGCGCTCGAGGTGCTCCTCCTGCCCCGGGGGGAGGTAATCCTCGGGCCCGATCACGCCTCGGCGCGGCGGCGCATCAGGCTCTACGGCGCGCGGCGCGAGCCCCTCCTCCGGCTCCCTCTTCACCGGAATGAGCTGCGAGCTCGGTGCACCCGCGGATGATGAGCTCCCCGCGGACTAGGAGCCGGAGGAGGCGTGGCGGCGGCGAGCGAGCTCGCAATCGAACTCATCCAGCTCGCGGCGGTCGAACGCCAGCAGTGGCCGGCTACCGCGGTTGAGCCACCGACGCGCCCCCCGCTTGCGCGCGGCGGCGGCGCTCCGCCTCATCCCCGGAGCTACCATAGCCGTCCATGGCTTTGGCAGGCTCGCCGGCGGCGAGAAATCGATCGTTTGCGGGCCGCGGTAAAAATATTTACCAGCCGGGCGAGTATACGGGCTCTGTTCGCCGGAATTATGCGGGTTCGCGCTTTTTGCGGGTCTGCTAGAGATGTTCTAATTGTGTGTATACTTACGCACATGTACCCAACATCAACACATACATGTGAAGAAGAAAATACTCAAAAAAGGAAAATGCACAAAAACTATATTTTTATAAAATGCAAGAATAAGGGTGCAATTTTAGTACTCAAATATAATCTACACCTATATTGAATAGTATTTGAGTTTATAACTACAGACACAACATCCACAAACACACGTAAAAAAAAAACTGATTGTATGGGAAAACAAATTGAATCCCCTGTCCGATAGCAAAACCGGATAAGAAATCCCTATGCAAACTGCGCATCAAAAATGACAACCTCACGACCGCCTCTGTAGTGGGGGATTCCCGTGGGTGTGTTTCTTAAATCGTTGACCTTGCTGCTTGAAATATTTGCTCATTGACTTTTTGTTGCAAGGTTTAGACAAGTGCCTTTCTAAATCACTGGCCTTTTATATTGGCAGATCCAAATTAACATGGTTGTCCCGCGGGAAAAAAATTCGATATGGTTGTCAACCACGGTGGAAAGAGAGATGCAGATCCCATCTAGCTAGCTATGTCTGTCTGACCAACTCTTCCTTATCAATTAACTATTCTTTTTTGCTAATATGAACATCCTTTTTTTCTTTTTGACGAGAAATTTTTAGTCTATTCATTTTCAATCATGACAGTACAACAAACACCAGAAATAATTAAAAAGAACCCGCTAATGTAAGAACATCATTTTTCTTTCGGCATACTACAGTAATGCTGTGCTGATCGATGATGAACTGTACAAGACTATTTATTTGATGAATCGTGCCAACATCATGTAGCCGCGTGGTTTCGCAACTCGCACTCATGTCTGCATGGTTCGTCCTCGCAAATGAGACATCCGTCTTTGTCGCCGAAGAAACGAACGCATGGCATGTGTTCTTAGCTGATCGTTCTTTATTTGGAGTCGGTACAGATAAATGATTCTCTTAGTCGGAGGCAGCGGACGTATACGGAACGCTCTACTTAACTGGAGAAATCATCGCACGTACGTACGTTGTTGATGGACCGAAGGCTCTAGAAGGGTCTCACTTTCGAAAGACCATCCCAGCTACGTACCGTGTGGCGATACGATTTTTAGGGCACGCATTGACATTACTGCTCGCAAAAGACTTGGTTCCTAGCTAGTGACGTGCAGAGGCTGTCTCGACGATCACCGCATACGTTATGCCCATTTTTCTATTTGAACCGTGTCTCTACTTCATCGGCTATGCAAATGATACAGACGTGCTGCTAGTCCATTCATTGGTCGGTAGTGGATTATGTCATGTCTAGTTTGTATACGATTGGTCGATTATATATACTCCCTCCGTTCCTAAATATTTGTCTTTTTAGAGATTTTAACAAGTGACTACATACGAAGCAAAATGAGTGAATCTACACTCTAAAATATGTCTATATATATCCGTATGTGGTAGTCAATTTGAAATCTTTAAAAAGACAAATATTTAGGAACGGAGGGAGTACAATATATTGCTTACTTGCACTACGTTGCATACGTAGTACCGTATTATCTACTTCCTCCGTTCCTAAATATTTGTCCTTCTATAGATTTCAACAAGTGACTACATACGGAGCAAAATGAATGAATCTACACTCTAAAATATGTCTATATACATCCATATGTGGTAGTCTATTTGAAATCTCTAAAAAGACTTATATTTAGGAACGGAGGTTCCTAAATATTTGTCTTTCTAGAGATTTCAACAAGTGACTACATACGGAGCAAAATGAGTGAATCTACACATTAAAATATGTCTATATACATCTGTATGGTAGTCCATTTGAAATCTTAAAAAAAAAATAGGAACGGAGGGAGTAGTTAGGTACGTTAGCACATGTGTCACGATAGTTAAAATACAGTACGTTGGAAACTTACCACAGGATGCTGCTCAACGGTTTGTTGGCGCGGTACATGCATGCATGCATGCATGTTCCGGTTCGTTGCACCGGCATAAAGCTCTCGGCCCCCGTGCCAAGTGCCACCGGAGTTCAAACAGTGACGCGAGTACCTAGGCCCGTGTCGAGCTCGCTCGGCAACTCATCACCCATCGTCGACTTGTCAACCGCGCCTCGATCGGGAGAAAGAGGTCGGTGCCCGCCCACACCCTGAGCTCACGCATGCACACCACCTTTGGTCCTTCTGATCCAACAGTGTACACGCACCGCTTCTTTTTTTCTTTTTCATTTTTTTTTTAGCAACACACGCACCGCTAAGAAAAACGGAAAGAAATGAAGAAAAGAATACGATTTTCCTCGGTCCTGGGCCCGCTCTCAGGCCGGTATGGGGCCGGCGGGCTCAGGCACGGGCCGGACGATGCGAATGCCCCCTCGGCGGGCGGGCCCACACGCGGCCGGACAACAACATCCCTGCCTGCCTTGCTCTGTTCACCTTTGGCTGCTCGCTGGTTGGCTGTCTGTTAAACTGTTCACGACAGTGCTCTGTTCAGTGCTCACCACCTTGGCCTTCCTGGTTGTCAGTTTTATGCAGGTTGGAGTGTTTAACCTGTGGGCAGACCTGGGACTGTACCGAAATGGCACTGGAGAGTGGAGAGGGAGAGCCGCCGCCCCCTGAATCCCTGCTCAAGGTCCGTCGGTAGCACAGTGGTGGACAAAACCGGCATGGGCCGTTTCAACGATTGAGGGGGACTGTTTGTATTGCGGTTGGCTGCAAATAATGGAAAGAAGGTGCAGTTTCCTGAACTTCGCAGCCTGTGTACAACTGAACAGCTGGTGGATTTGTTTGCTTCCGTGCTGATCCGGTTCTGCCACCTCAATCAGTCCTCACGAGTTGGCAATGCTGTATGGAGATGCCTTAGATCATGTTGCTTCCAATAGGATGCAAATAATGTTCATCGTCTTTTTTTGTATTAAGAAAAGGGGTAATGTTGGGACATGGTGACACTTTAGAGCTAAAGAGGAGTACATACTCCAAAATGTATTTCACTTTTTTTTTTGTATTTTCGAATGTTTTCGTAAATGATCCAAGTTCATGGATTTTATAAGAACAATCCACTGAGGACTTCTGAACCTCCGTAACTATGCGTTACTTGATGATGCCCCGTGCATCGCTGTGAGAACCTTCATAAGAAAATGCATAAATAGTCGCTAAAAACATCTAAAACTAATGGAAAAGCAAATGTAAGCTTAAAAAACAATAAAACACAAAGGATACAAAAGGAACAAAATGAATTGCATTTAAAAGAATGTCATTCCAAACAGAATGTGAAGGATGAACTCTAATGCAAAAAATAGCTTATGACTAATATGCGTGGATTGATGATGTGGTAGCATTGCATGCATAGAGAAATGCAAATAAATGTGATTTACGGTTTGCATGCATGACTCACTCATGTGGCATGGTTGCATGACTAGAAAAAAAATAGATAATGCGTTGTAGCTATTTAGAAATAGAAGATTTATGTATTGTGGTGCACCGAGTGCAAATGAGAGTAGATGATGTTTTCTAAAACTCGCAAACCATATCACAAAACAATCTCGTCCCGTGCCTCGGCCATCTCACTCATAATTCATATATACTGCTAGTTGGCAATACTGTATGCAGTGGCGGAGCTTGGCCCAATTAGTTGGACGGGCAAGCTGAAGGAAATACGTATCTCGGCTTATTTTGCATGGCCCAACAGTAGGTATACAATAGAAAAAACTCATGGACAGGGCGTGTAATGGCCCACTCGGCCTTGCTGTAGCTCCGCCACTGACTGTATGGGGATGAAAAGATAGCATCGATGTCATTTTAGTTCCTTCACTATGGGAAAATACCCGTGTGAACCTGGTGGTAGATGAACTCCATAAACTATTTTCAGGAAAAAGTAGCAATTCAAGAAAATGTCAAAAATATTTGTAGCTTTTTTTTAACAAACTTGACGTATTGTCCTACTCGTAAAAAATATAGAGAAAAGAAACTGCTGTCAAAAAATCAGAGCATAAAAACAAATTTTCCATGACAATGTAGAATGAAGAGTACACCTAATATACTGCAAATTTTGACTTTGTCCTGAACGATACCATGAAAGTCATTTCACCCCCAAAAATTGTTTAGGAGTAGGACAATATGATTTTTTTACCAATCTTTAAATTACTTTTTTTTTTTGAAAAACCGGTTCATATGGCCCCATGTTCCAAACATTCCCCTCCCTTAACTATGCACATAAATAGTACTCTTTTTTTATGTGGTTAAAGGTTATCATATAGTAAAAATCTTGAGATAAAAATTGGTATAAATTGATTTTTTTTATTTTTAAAATGCATCAAGTTCAGAAAAATTCCAAAGAACAACTTGCAATGTACTTCTGAACATCCCAAACAAACTGCTCTTGCGATGCATATTTTATCAGATATGCTATTTTACACCCCGACTGAAATTAACTCTGCTTCATTACAATTTTTCTCCAGCCGGTCGCGTGCTCTGATAATGCTTAAAATTTCTCATAGATGTTGTTGTTTTGAATCCCATCCCAGAGTTAGTGTGGTCTCATGTAGTTTCATTGTTTTGACTAAATTGGAATTGGTTATTGTTTTTGTATATTGGGTAAAATAATTCCCTTTTCAATAGTTCAATATATTTTCTGGTTATATTATGACTTCTTGCATGTTTGAGAATATAATGTGAGTTTAACATATAAGATCTTCAATATTTTCATTGTAATTTCTATTTCGATGCTTCTTCTATTTTTTACATGGCTCATATATGATATATTTTTACATTTTATACTTTATATAAGTTATAGTGACTATTAAATGCACTTTTGATTGCAAGTGAATGGTAAGATCCGGGTTTTGCTTCTAGTATTGATTTTGACTAGTTCCGAAATTATTATTTATGTTTTCTATCAATTTATTTCTACCGCTAACCATGAACTCAATGTTGATGTGTCTTCCTAAAGTACACCGTTTATGATGATGATTCACCCTCGTTTTCTCTAATTTACTTTTGTTTGTTACAATATTTTACAATTTGAATGTACATGAGTTACATTGTTTATTACCTCTATTTTTAGCCACTACCGGTGGAATTGTTTGGCATGATTTCCTCGACTTCCTGCATTTACACGACCAAACTGGGACTTTTTTCTTTTGATGTCATTTACTTTGTAATGGACTTGGCTTACAACTGTTAACATTCAATTGGTTACAAAATTTGAATGAAGTTGAATTCAATTTGAGTTGAATGTGGAAATATACAGTCCCCTTATGTCTGGCACAACATACAATTCACATGTACATTTGCAAGTTTTCGTAGTAGATTCTATGTTAACCCACAACGGCAATAAAAACATACATATCTCGGCTTTCGACATCTGGTCTCAGAGAGTTGCTTTGATACCCCCTCCTCCAAAAGAAAAAAATTGAAAAGGGTTTTTTTTTTGTACTTTACTTGATCTAATCCCAAATCAAAATTAGATCGCTAGTTAGATCCTAATTCGCCTCTATCTCGTCATCTCACCGGCGCCTCATTGAGGGAAAATTTCTACTTCTCTTGTGCACAACAGAGTTGCTTTTCACGGACTCTATTGGCAAGCACAAAAGGGATGCGCAACGTGTGGCCGTCGTGGGCGGCCGAAGATCTACAACATTTTAAGCTTGTTCAAACGGGTCACGTACTAGGGCTGGTCGAGATGCAGTGTAATTCATCACGAATATCGTGCAGTAAATATCTATGGCAGCCAATCTTAACTTTCACTTCAATCTCGTTCAATTTATGCTTGCAGGAAAGGTTGCCTATAAGTTTTTACATTGAAGTTAAATTGACTAAACCACTCTTTTAATTGAAGGGGTAAGTTGTAATCTTTGATTTGCAGCGTAAGTCGTAAACTTTCTTAGAGAGGGTGTACCGAAGCATGGCTAGGGTTTGCTAGCATATATGATACGTACCCATTTTCATCAATCCATATGTTACACTTGACACACTCCCACCATATCACAAATAATTGACATTCTCGTAGTTTTGAAGTTGATTAAGATGCAACTTTGATACTCACTCCTTTTTTATATACAAGGCCACTTCATTCTTTTTATGTGTTACTTTGATTGTTAATTTGACCAAACAAATGTGAGCTATATGTCACAAAAAAGTATGCTATTGGATGCACATTTCAAACAACCGTTTGATATATTTTTTATGACATATAACTCTTTTTTTTTTTGCGAATAGGCATATAACTCATATTGTGTTAAACAAAATTATATGTCACAATTTCACATGAAAAACAAAGTGGCCTTGTACGCAGAAACGAAAAGCCAATTGGATAAGCATCCTTGATCCCATAATTTTACAAGAAAAACAAAATGGTCATGTAAGCAAAAATGGAAGGCCAATTGGTTAAGCATCATCTATCCCCTAATTTCACAGAAAAACCCAAAGTGGCCTTGTATGCAGAAGGAGAGGCCAATTGGATAAACATTCTGGATCCCATAATTTCACAAGAAAAACAAAGTGGCCTTGCAAGCACAAACACGAAAGGTCAATTGGATAAGCATCCTCGATAAGAGCATCTCTAGCAGACCCCGTAAAACCAGTCAAACCCTTATAATTTTCAGATTTTAAGGGTTTGGTCGAAAAAAGTGTGCAGAACAGAAACCGTAAAAGTGGTCCGACCCTTAAATATTTTAAGGGGCACCGTAAACCCACACCCGAAACCCATATATTTGAAGGTTCAAAGGCCAAACTGAAGGCGACCCTTATACCGGTCAAACCTCGTCGGGAAGGACGCGCCGCCGCAATTCCATCGCATAGCTCACCGGAATCGTCTGCTGCCCACCGGAATCGGCCGCCGGTTGTTCAAATTGGGGCCGGAGAAGGGCGGGGCGAGGTGGCCGGGATGAGCGCCACCTCACGGATGTGACCGGCCGCCGCCGGGGGCGTTCAGGGGACGGCAAGGAACGAGGAGGGGAGGCGGAGGAGGACGCCGGGGAGCATCTCTAAGAGGAATATTCGTTCTTACAGTGCCGTTTACGTGGTCTGTTCCGCGGGAGGTAAAATCGATCCTTAAAACACGTTTTTTGCGACCCTTATAACGGTTTTAAGGGTCCACGATATAAGGGGTGTGCTAGAGATGCTCTAAGTTTGTACGTGCGGTTTTCGGTGCTCCTCCGCCCAGAGCTGTATGTGTAGCGCACTCCAGAGTCCAGATCTGAGCGTGAAACCTCGATCGGACGGCCAGAACGCTCCGTACCACATCGCCAGATCCGAAGCTCTGACAGGCAGCGCCACAGGCCCGCCCGAGCGGAAAGGCGAAGCCAGCCAGCGCCAGTGCGCGCACCCGCTTCCCACTCTATAAATTGCGCACCGCTCTCCTCCCTCCCCCACAATCCTCCATTCTCCAGACCCGAAGCAGAGCAAGCTCAGAGCAACGCTCCCCCGCCACGCCCAGCGAAACTCCATCGCGAAACCGCACCGGGAACGCCGTCCGGCCGCGTAAGATGAGCTTCTCGTCCGCGTGCAAGCAGCAGGTGCTGGGCGCCGGCGGCGAGGAGGCGAGGGAGGACGAGGCGGTGATGGAGCTCATCCCCGGCCTGCCGGAGGAGGTGGCCGAGAAGTGCCTCCTCCACCTCCCCTTCCTCTACCACCGCCTGTTCCGCACCGTGTCCTCCAACTGGAACCGGTTTCTCACCGACGCGCCGGGGGCCGCCGCCAAGAGTTCGACTCCGCCGGCGACGACGGCGACCGTCTCGCTCTCGCTGCCGTTCCTCTTCGCCTTCGCCTTCGACCCCGTGTCGCGCCGCCTCCAGTGCCAGGCGCTCGATCCTTTCTCTCGCCGGTGGCTGCTGCTGCCCCCGGTCCCCTGCGGCGCCGCGGCCGGCTCGTTCGCCGTCGTGGGGCTCCCCGCCCGCGGCGAGATCTACGTCATCGGCGGCGTGGAGGAGGGCGGCGACAAGGCGGTGAGCAGCGTGGCGGTGTACAGCGCGGCGACCAACGGGTGGGGGGAGGTGGCCGGCATGAGGACGCCCAGGGGGTACATGGCGGCCGGCGAGGTGGGCGGGCGCGTGGTGGTTGCCGGCGAGGACGGCGAGGCGGAGGTGTTCGACCCGGAGGCTGGGCGGTGGGCGCCCGCGGCTGCCCGGGGCGGCGCGGCCGTGGCGAGGTACGACGCGGCGGCGGCGGGCGGCAAGCTGTACGTGACGGAGGGGTGGGCGTGGCCGTTCGAGCGCGCGCCGCGGGGCGCGGTGTACGACGCGGCGGCGGACGCGTGGTCGGACATGGCCCGCGGGATGCGGGAGGGGTGGACGGGCTCCTGCGCCGTGTCCGGCGGCCGGATGTACATCGTGGCCGAGTACGGCGAGTGGCGGCTGAAGCGGTACGACGAGGCGCGGGACGAGTGGCGGATGGTGGCCGGCGGCGGGGTGCCGCAGGAGGTGCGGCGGCCGCACGTCGTGGCCGGGCAGCTGGAGGAGGTCGGCGGCGGCAGGCGCAGGATCTACGTGGTCGGCGCCGGGCTCGACGTCGCCGTGGGCACCGTCTTCGCCGTCCAGAGCGGCGCGGAGGAGGAGCGGGTGGAGTGGGAAGTCGTCAAGGGGCCCGCCGAGTTCGTCGGGCTCGCGCCCTGCAACGCGCAGGTCCTCTACGCCTGAGCTGCCAACCAACCTCGTCGGCGCCAGTCACCGGCGGGGGAAAGGAAAAGGAGACCCTGGTCCCGCATGTCAGTTACTGACGCCTCTGTCATCACCGAGCTAGTAGCTCACTGCTGACGCTGCAGGCCCGCAGCGGTCGGGCGGCTCCTACTGCTTAGTAGTACTACTAGCCAGCCGAGCGCACGGGCGGCGGCTAGGCCTGCCATGTGGGCCCGAGGCGTCATCCACCGTTGCGAGAGCAGCCGAACGTGCCCTTTGTCCTCCATCCTGGGCTGAGCAGAGCAGAGCAGAGTAGGGAGGAAGCGTGCGTGCGTGTAAAGAGCAAAATGATTACCACCAGACTTTATCAGAGCATTTTCCGCTTGCGTTTCGTACTAGTGCTACCTGTAACAAAACCGCTTTGGACTTGGCGCGACCGACGGAGTGGAGTGAGCTCGACGTCAACGGCATACACATGTCTGGACAGGCAGAGCATAGCGAGAACGAAGAAGAAATACAGTACATATTCCCCGCCGGCCCGTCGCCCCGCGCTTGTCATATTTAGCAGGCGCGCATGATGGCCGATCATGCGTCGCCGGTGGGCGGTTGCTTGCTAAGCAAAGCACGAAAATGAGTCGATGGTGGACCATTGTTGGTGGTGCTGGTGAGAGAAAAACAGGGGATGGGAAGGGGATTGGGGACGGATTTGCGATCTGGACGGGGCTGGCGGAGCGACCTCGACGACGACGGGTGTGCGCCGTCCTCTCGCTCTCGACCCAACCCCGGGGCGGATCACGGATTGGTATCTCCTCTTTTCCTCCTGGCCCGATCGAGTGGAGTGGCTTCTTTTTCCTTCCAACTGCAGTGGGGGCGCGGGCGCTAATCATGGCGCGATCGCGACGTCTGAGGCCCGGACCGCGCCTAGTGGGAGGGCGCGGGATGGGGGACGCATAATGGCGGCGTCGCGTGGGTGGTGGTGGTAGCCCGCTAGGGTCCGTCCTAGGGGTCCTAGCCCGGTAGCACTACTGCGCAAATGGACTTTGATCATTTGATGTCGACTGTTTTTGTAAAAGGTTTAGAGCATTTTTATTTCCTATAGTGATTTTCCGTGCGCAGCTTGTTTGAAATGCTGGGCTCAAGTCGATATGGTGTCTTTAATCATGCTTCGTCTTCGAGCCAGCCTTCCGAACTAAGATCCTCCTCGAGTTTGTCCATTAAGAAGCAGACGACAGAGAGCTTCGGCGTAGGTTTCTATCGTCTCCTTGAAACAGTGAAGCTAGGGCTATTCACCGTGCATGTGCGACGGCAGGATACGATACCAATTGCTTCAGGTCGATTCAAAGGTCCAATGACGACGATTGCGGCTCTGGGGCGCTAGTCCTTACAGACACGAAAATTCCCCAGTTGTCATGAATAGAGTCAAGCCGACTGCGGTAGGCATGAGGTGACAACGGCGCCTCGGCGGCTTGCTTTGGCAGCGGCAGTGGTCATGCAATGTTGCAGAATCCTCGATGTAATTTGTAGTATTATGTTTAGAATGCTTTTTTAACTTCTTATGGCCATTTTATAATAATAATAATAATCATCATCATCATCATCATAACAATATATCTAAGCATAAGATTTTTCACACATTTTTTAGGTGTTGCAGACAATGGGCATATAATAATAATAATATATTTGATGCACTTGCTCCATCTTGAGCATAGGATTTTTGATATATTTTTCCTGAAACTTTGACCATCTTGCAAACAGAAATGCATGGCAAATTTGTATTCATTACCTGGTACTTTTTATGCCCTTTTCAAATCACCATATGGCAACTCGGAATTTGTGTGCACCTTATATACATGGAAACACAATAAATCTGTAAAATGGTTCTAATGGTCACATAGCAAATTCAAAACATCCTAGTTTCTTTCAAAACATGGCAAATTTGCCATGGTATATTTAGGTTTTTCACCCATGAAATTTTTTCCAGGATCCTGGATAGGATTATATATAGCTTTGCTGTGGATAATTGCAAAAAAAAAAAACTCTATGAATGTTCATAACAAGGCAAATTTGTAACATTTTGCTTTCAAAACATGGCAAATTGTAACAATCTTTGAGAATGTCTACATGCCATACCTATGATTTTTTAAACTTGTCATAGGGCAAATTTATATATTATTGACAAATTTCACACATATTTGTTATGCACATGTCAAGTTTTACAATTTTTGTTTTTTAAAACATATTTCCTTCTAGGGTAGTGTTTCTGCATTAGGCACATGGAATTTTTATATTTTCTCGGCTATAGCAATTTCACGACAAAATATCATGTTTTAGACAGCAACTTTACAACTTTTTGTGTGTAAGAAAAGGCATTTTTTGGAAATGTTTCTAGTAGTCACATGGCAAATTTTAGATATTGGTTTTTTTATTTCTTATAAGGAAGTTGTTTTCTACGCACGGAAAATTTAGAGAATATTTCTCCTTGTCAGATGGCAAATTCATAATATTTTTGTCTTCCAAACATGACATGTTTAGGTTTTTTTCTTCTAATGCTCCCATGTCAAGCTTTAGGTATTTTCTCGATTATTCATGGTAATTTTGGGAATATTTAGAATTTGTCACATGGCAATTTTTTTTGCATTTTTGTAAGGAAACACTTTTCCTGCCCATTTCGAATTTTGTCAAAAAGAACTACATGGCACATGACAAATTCATAGCATTTTTATATTTTCAATCATGGAAAAATTTATATAATTTGAATATAATGTGAACATTGTATATCGTTTTGATTGGTTGTACAATGTTTGCCATGTTATTCTAGAAAACATGACAATTTTCTTAACTTGTTATTGCTTGTCCATGGCAAATTAAAGAGAAAATGTTCTCACAAAAAGCATGGCAAATTTTTTAAGGTGACATGATTTTTTTTTTTTGCAAAATCAGATGGCTAAATTTAGAAATCCTTTTTAGAGTAAAATCACATGGAATTTTTTTATACCCTGGAAAATTCTTTTTCTTACTTTTATGATTGCAAGATTATGTTTGTACAATGGAAATTTATTCTTTGTAACATGGAAACAACAATTTGTATTACTTCTCACATGGGCAAATTCATAGCATTTTTGTTTTTTTATCATGACAATTTATACAATTTGCATATGATGTGCACATTGTATATCCTTTCATTTGGAGTATTGTCCTTTCATTCTAGATAACGTGGCAAATTTCTTAGCTTGTTATTACTGGTCCGTGGAAAAATAAAGAGAAAAATTTCTCACGAATTACATGGCAAATTTTGTAAAGTGACATGGCAATTTTTTTCAAAATCACATGACAAAATATAGAAATTCTTTTTTCATAATAGAATCACATGGCAAAATTAATTGTTTTGTACCATGGAAAATTCTTTTTCTTACTTCTATCATGGAAAAATAAGTGGACCATGGAAAATTTATTTGTACATACCACTTCATTTTTAATTTTTGAGCATACCATGGCAATTTCCTTTTTAGTAAATTATTTTTGGACCATGGCAATTTTATTGTGCACCACATTGATTTATTTTAACAAACCATGGTAAATTTATTTTAAATACCACGGAAATTTATTTGAACATACCTTGGAAATTTTATCTTAACATACCATAGCAAACTTTTCTTTTTTTCTTTAGGGAACATTTCTGTTTTTACAATGGCATCCTTGGCACTTTTTATGCGACTACATAACATGGCAACTTTGTTTGGGTTTTAAGATGAATTTTCTTTTTAAATTACATGAATCTTGGAAATGGCCAAATATTTTGTAGAATTTTTATCATGGACATGGCACTCTTTTTCCTGCCTCTTTAAGACGGCAACATTTGGGATATTTTTGTTTCGCATACCATACAACCTATGGGTAAATAAAAGAATTTTCAGTATTTTGATAACAGGAAGTACTTTTGGGCCATAAAGTTTTGGGCGAAGCATATCTGAAAGGAAAACCACTTACCGCTCCCGTAGGGTAGCAGTAGCACACACTGATGGAGAATGGACTGTCCAAATGTACGTACAACCTTTGTTTTTTCTAGCTACCGGAGTACCGTCACGCTCCTACGAATACGTATAATCTTATTGTATGGAAGCGATCGGGACGAATGATTGATGAGCAGTAAAGAAAGGGGCGCAGTTCGTGCGCGCATGGCAGGACACAGCTGGGGATGAGCTCAGGTGTGTCAGTGCGCGCGTGTGCTGCCTGCCTGCCTGTGCACGTACAAAGTCTACTTAATCCTCCTAAATTAGAATATATATATATAGTACTGTACTTGTACCAGCCAATGGATCGAAGAGTTTTCAACTGATTTAGGAGTAGTTTATGTCTGCACAGTGCCAGAGAGAAAGTCCAGACCTGCAGAAAAGACAGCTTAGGAGTAGTTTATGTCTGCACAGTGCCTAAGAGAAAGTCCAGACCTGCAGAAAAGACAGCTTCGAGCGCGGCAGGTGCAGGCCCCGGAGCTTTGCTTGCTTGCTTGTTCTTCAGGGATGGCACTGATCTGTTCTCTGTTTAGAAAGAGTATGGGACTAGTTTAGTTGCGTGTGAAGGAGCGGTGATGCTTCGTGATGGCGACGGGGTACGCGGCAACCTGACACGTATACTGAATAACGACAGTAGGATGATCATATAAAGAATGGAATAGCCCGGAGGACAAAGTAGCAGTCGTCAGACAGAGGCTCCGAAAAGAAAATGGCACGCATGATCCGATCCGCCCAGCGGAACGGGTGGCACAGCGGTGGCATGTACCTACATTTTCTTCCCACGGAAGAACAAAAACAAACCTATGTATGTATGTATGTATGTATGTCGCAGAGTCTACTCACCGAAGGGTAGGATACATTGTCGAAATCTCACCAAAGGATAGATGCGCACGTACAGGTTCCAGCAGAGATGGCGGCCAATTGGCCGAACGGAACGGATGCCTGCTCTCAACTGCCAGTTGCAGTGTAAACGTGAGCTGCCGAGCGTATGGCCGGCCAGCGTGCGCACCTGACGCCGGTCGAGTTGTGCGTTGTGCCAGTTGATCGCAGTGGCGAAGCAGGCGCCACTTGCGCCAGTTGATCGCTTGGCCAGGCCGTCTCTTCCGGGGCAAGTCAATCATGCGGCGACACTTGAAACTGGCCGGTGGCAGAGTAAGTAGAGTGCACCGCGGGGCGCAGCAATCGTGACGCCGCCGTGCTTGCGGTGCGGACGGAGGTGGGATTCCTCCGCTCACTCTTCCTGGCCTCCGCACCTCGATGACGCTGCTTCCCCTGCTCGTAGCTCGTCAATGCTCGTGGCCGTTGGATCGAGTGATCTGAGGAGGCAAACGCGCGCTCACACCTCCGAGGAAAAAAAAAGGTGCCCCGTGTTTCTGCAATGTTTTTTTTTTCCGGCAAGTTTCTGCAATGTTATATATTGTTAATGATGACGTTTTTATTGTAGTATCAAAGTAAAGGAGACAAACGAGGAGTCACAAATGATTCTCTTAGTCTATTGCAATATGGGAGACCCACTTATATACAGGTTGAAGGGGTGTGTTGGGGAGACATCTTTTTCCCAACAGACATCTCCTGGGAGGTATCCCTCCCATACAATTGATCACATGTTTTATTTCTTAACACTCCTCCTTGATCAATTCGTCATCTGTATATTGCAATCCAAAAACTCCTCCTAAAAACCCTGTGGGAAAATTTTGAGGAGAAACATTATAATGATATGCCACCGAAAACTCCTTTAAAAATCCAGTGGGAAAAATATAAGGAGAAACCATATGACATACGTCCGCACTTGTATTTATATTGTCTCGTTAAAAACCTTATATGAGAAATCATCATGGAAAACTCATAAAGGGAAAAAGAGTACAATATGAGTGATCACAAGATCACCAACGGGTTATAATTTGGGATTTTACTCCCCCTGAACTTTGCAAACCTTAAGAATATCTCATACCAATTCCACGAACCTAGTTCTGGAATATAAACATTGATAAAGACATTGTGAATATCACAATAATCTGTTTGCATATTATCCTCTTACATTTCTGTAATTCACAAGGATAAATATAACCCATAAGCAATACAAGTGACATTATCTTGGTAGATAATGATAATCCCCACATGATTTCACCTGTGGCCAATCATTCTATGAAGTCATCCACATTTTCTTATACTTCAAATAAAATAGAATGGTCAGTCGAAGGACTCGTTTAGAGTCTATTCTGAATACTTCCTTCAAAATACTCTTCCAGCAAACCCAGTCTTTGATATGGCATAGTGGGATCAGATAATTAGCCACTATCAATATATCAAACCATGGTCCCATCTTGATTTACCGGATGAAATTGATCAAGACCCTTTGTGCCCTGGATATATCCGAGGATATTCCTTACACAAACCTTATACCTTTTGAGGAATTGCACTCTCAATAAATTGCCAAAAACTATTGTGTCAGGCCTGACATATTTTGCAAGATATATGAGTTCGTCGATGGTATTTAGATATGGCACTTCATGTCCAACTATCACTTCACCATCTCCCCTATGTCTCAAGGATTTGTATTCCATATTAGGTATAATATGACCATATGTGTCTTTGATATAATATATCCATATTGAACTTCTCCAATACTTTCGGATATATGAAGACTGATATCTTAGGGGGATATGCTTAAGTCATAAATTTCGCATAATTTGGTTTAACCCAAATATCCGTCTTAATATGATTGTGTGTATTTCATGTCTTATATAGACTTTGATGATAAGATCATCAACACCGCAAATTAAGGTGATGTAAAATCCAATCTAGGATTTCTTCATGAATACACGTCAACAATCATTAGTATGAGAGTAATTCTTGTCAAGGAATAACTCACTTAGTCGGTTGCACCACATAATTCTCCGACTACTTCAAGTCATAGAATGACTTCAGAAGTTCCACACATGCATGTTGCGATTTACCTTTGGATTCAGAATATTAAGTCACTCAATGACTTCAATATATACATCCAAACTAATTGACCCATGGGAGTATGTAGACATTACGTACATCAACCGTATGGATCTATACTGCCATTAACATTCAGTATCGAAACATAATTTCACTCATACCAAGAAGGTATGCTACATCGTAACCGATGTTGGGTCTCTGCGAAAAACCCTTGTGCTACAAGCCTCGCTTTCTCACCACCTCATTTGTTTTTGTTTCCAAACGAAAATTCACTTTTCTTTCCTCTGGAAGATACTTATGAGGAGCAGGTTTGACAATGGTAAAGACCTCTCTTTGATGAGCGAGTGCCACTCTTCCTTAATTGCTTCCTTTCATTTGAACCAATATTGTTGGGGAACGTAGTATTTCAAAAAAATTCCTACGATCACGCAAGATCTATCTAGGAGAAGCATAGCAACGAGCGGGGAGAGTGTGTCCACGTACCCTCGTAGACCAAAAGCGGAAGTGTTTAGTAACGCGGTTGATGTAGTCGAACGTCTTCGCGATCCAACCGATCAAGTACCGAACGCACGGCACCTCCGCGATCTGCACACGTTCAGCTCGGTGACGTCCCTCGAACTCTAGATCCAGCTGAGGCCGAGGGAGAGTTTCGTCAGCACGACGGCGTGGTGACGGTGATGATGAAGTTACCGATGCAGGGCTTCGCCTAAGCACTACGACAATATGACCGAGGTGGAAATCTGTGGAGGGGGCACCGCACACGGCTAAACAATCAACTTGTGTGTCTATGGGGTGCCCCCTGGCCACGTATATAAAGGAGGGGAGGGAAGAGGTGGCCGGCCCAAAGGGGGCGCGCCAGGTGTGGGGAATCCTACTAGGACTCCCCAGTCCAAGTAGGATTCCCCTCCTCTTTCCTATTCCTAGTAGGAGAAGGAGGGAAGGAGGAAGAGGGGAGAAGGAAGGAGCCCATGGGGGGGCGCGTGGCCACCACTTGAGGCCCTTCTCTCCTTTCCCGTATGGCCCATTAAGGCCCACTACTTCCCCGGCGAATTCCCGTAACTCTCCGGTACTCCGAAAAATACCCGAATCACTCGGAACCTTTCCGATGTCCGAATATAGCCTTCCAATATATCGATCTTTACCTCTCGACCATTTCGAGACTCCTCGTCATGTCCGTGATCTCATCCAGGACTCCGAACTATCTTTGGTCATCAAATCACATAACTCATAATACAAATCGTCATCGAACGTTAAGCGTGCGGACCCTACGGGTTCGAGAACTATGTAGACATGACCGATACATATCTCCGATCAATAACCAATAGCAGAACCTGGATGCTCATATTGGCTCCTACATATTCTACGAAGATCTTTATCGGTCAAACCGCATAACAACATACGTTGTTCCCTTTGTCATCGGTATGTTACTTGCCCGAGATTCGATCGTCGGTATCCTCATACCTAGTTCAATCTCGTTATCGGCAAGTCTCTTTACTCGTTCTGTAGTGCATCATCCCGTAACTAACTCATTAGTCACATTGCTTGCAAGGCTTCATATGATGTGCATTACCGAGAGGGTCCATAGATACCTCTCCGATACTCGGAGTGACAAATCCTAATCTCGATCTATGCCAACCCAACAAACACCTTCGGAGACACCTGTAGAGCATCTTTATAATCACCCAGTTACGTTGTGACATTTGATAGCACACAAGGTGTTTCTCCGGTATTCGGGAGTTGCATAATCTCATAGTCAGAGGAACATGTATAAGTCATGAAGAAAGCTATAGCAATAAACTTAACGATCATTATGCTAAGCTAACGGATGGGTCTTGTCCATCACATAATTCTCCTAATGATGTGATCGCATTCATCAAATGACAACACATGTCTATGGTTAGAAAACTTAACCATCTTTGATTAACGAGCTAGTCTAGTAGAGGCTTACTAGGGACTCGGTGTTTTGTCTATGTATTCACACATGTATCAAGTTTTCGGTTAATACAATTCTAGCATGAATAATAAACATTTATCATGATATAAGGAAATATAAATAACAACTTTATTATTGCCTCTAGGGCATATTTCCTTCAGTCTACCACTTGCACTAGAGTCAATAATCTAGTTCACATCGCCATGTGATTTAACACCAATAGTTCACATCTTTATGTGATTAACACCCATAGTTCACATCGCCATGTGACCAACACCCAAAGGGTTTACTAGAGTCAATAATCTAGTTCACATTGCTATGTGATTAGCACCCAAAGAGTACTAAGGTGTGATCATGTTTTGCTTGTGAGAGAAGTTTAGTCAACGGGTCTGCCATATTCAGATCCGTATGTATTTTGCAAATTTCTATGTCTACAATGCTTTGCACGGAGCTACTTTAGCTAATTGCTCCCACTTTCAATATGTATCCAGATTGAGACTCAGAGTCATCCGGATTAGTGTCAAAGCTTGCATTGACGTAACCCTTTACGACGAAATCTTTGTCACCTCCATAACCGAGAAACATTTCCTTAGTCCTCTTAGGTAACTAAGGATAATTTTGACCGCTGTCCAGTGATCTACTTCTAGATCACTATTGGTACCTCCCTGCCATACTTATGGCAAGGTACATAATAGGTTTGGTACACAGCATGGCATACTTTATAGAACCTATGACTGAGGCATAGGGAATGACTTTCATTCTCTCTCTATCTTCTGCCGTGGTCATGCTTTGAGTCTTACTCAACTTCACACCTTGCAACACAGGCAAGAACTCTTTCTTTGACTGATCCATTTTGAACTTCTTCAAAATCTTGTCAAGGTATGTGCTTTGTGAAAGTCCTATTAAGCGTCTCGATCTATCCCTATAGATCTTAATGCTCAATACTTAAGCAGCTTCACTGAGGTCTTTTTATTGAAAAATTCTTATTCAAGTATCCTTTTATGCTATCCAGAAATTCTATATCATTTCTAATCAGCAATATGTCATCCACATATAATATCAGAAATGCTACAGAGGTCCCACTCACTTTCTTGTAAATACAGGCTTCACCGTAAGTATGTATAAAACCATATGCTTTGATCACTTCATCAAAGCGTATATCCCAACTCCGAGATGCTTGCACCAGTCCATAGATGGATCGCTGGAGCTTGCACATTTTGTTAGCACCTTTAGGATTGACAAAACCTTCTGGTTGCATCATATACAACTTCTTCTTTAAAAATTCCATTAAGGAATGTAGTTTTTGACATCCATTTGCCAGATTTCATAAAATGTGGCAATTGCTAACATGATTCGGACAGACTTAAGCATCACTACGAGTGAGAAAATCTCATTGTAGTCAACACCTTGAACTTGTTGAAAACCTTTTGTGACAAGTCGAGCTTTGTAGATAGTAACACTACCACCAGCGTCCGTCTTCCTCTTGAAGATCCATTTATTCTCTATGGCTTGCTGATCATCGGGCAAGTTAACCAAAGTCCACACTTTGTTCTCATACATAGATCCCATCTCAGATTTCATGGCCTCAAGCCATTTTGCGGAATCTGGGCTCATCATTGCTTCCTCATAGTTCGTAGGTTCGTCATGGTCTAGTAACATGACTTCCAGAACAGGATTACCGTACCACACTGGTGCGGAACATACTCTGGTTGACCTACGAGGTTCGGTAGTTACTTGATCCAAAGTTTCATGATCATCATCATTAACTTCCTCACTAATTGGTGTAGGCATCACTGGAACTGATTTCTGTGATGAACTACTTTCCAATTCGGGAGAAGGTACAATTACCTCATCAAGTTTTACTTTCCTCCCACTCACTTCTTTTGAGAGAAATTTCTTCTCTAGAAAGAATCCATTTTTAGCAACAAATATCTTGCCTTCGGATCTGTGATAGAGGGTATACCCAACAGTTTCCTTTGGGTATCCTATGAAGACGCATTTCTCCGATTTGGGTTCGAGCTTATCAGGTTGAAACTTTTTCACATTGCAACCCCAAACTTTAAGAAACGACAGCTTAGGTTTCTTGCCAAACCACAGTTCATATGGTGTCGTCTCAACAGATTTAGATGATGCCCTATTTAATGTGAATGCAGTTGTCTCTAATGCATAACCCCAAAACGATAGTGGTAAATCGGTAAGAGACATCATAGATCGCACCATATCTAATAAAGTACGGTTACGACGTTCGGACACACCATTACGCTGTGGTGTTCCAGGTGGCGTGAGTTGTGAAACTATTCCACATTGTTTCAAATGAAGACCAAACTCATAACTCAAATATTTACCTCCACGATCAGATCGTAGAAATTTTATTTTCTTGTTACGATGATTTTCCACTTCACTCTGAATTTCTTTTGAACTTTTCAAATGTTTCAGACTTATGTTTCATCAAGTAGATATACCCATATCTGCTCAAATCATCTGTGAAGGTCAGAAAATAACGATACCCGCCGTGAGCCTCAATACTCATCGGACCGCATACATCGATATGTATTATTTCCAATAAGTTATTAGCTCGCTCCACTGTTCCGGAGAATGGAGTCTTAGTCATCTTGCCCATGAGGCATGGTTTGCAAGCATCAAATGATTCATAATCAAGTGATTCCAAAAGTCCATCCGAATGGAGTTTCTTTATGCGCTTTACACCAATATGACCTAAACGGCAGTGCCACAAAATATGTTGCATTATCATTATCAACTTTGCATCTTTTGGCATCAATATTATGAATATGTGTATCACTACGATCGAGACTCAATAAACCATTTATATTGAGTGTATGACCATAGAAGGTTTTATTCATTTAAACAGAACAACAATTATTCTCTGACTTAAATGAATAACCGTATCGCAATAAACATGATCCAATCATATTCATGCTCAACGCAAATACCAAATAACATTTATTTAGGTCCAACACTAATCTCGAAGGTAGAGGGAGTGTGCGATGGTGATCTTATCAACCTTGGAATCACTTCCAACACACATCGTCACCTCGTCATTAACTAGTCTCTGTTCATTTTGCAACTCCTATTTAGAGTTACTAATGTTAGCAACTGAACCAGTATCAAATACCCAGGAGCTACTATGAACACTAGTAAAATACACATCAATAACATGTATATCAAATATACTTTTGTTCACTTTGCCATCCTTCTTATCCGCCAAATACTTGGGGCAGTTCCGCTTCCAGTGACCAGTCCCTTTGCAGTAGAAGCACTCAGTTTCAGGCTTAGGTCCAGACTTGGGCTTCTTCCCGGGAGTAGCAACTTGCTTGCTATTCTTCTTGAAGTTCCCCTTCTTCCCTTTGCCCTTTTTCTTGAAACTAGTGGTCTTGTTAATCATCAACACTTTTTGATCTCTACCTCCGCAGCCTTTAGCATCGCGAAGAGCTCGGGAATTGTCTTATTCATCCCTTGCATATTATAGTTCATCACGAAGTTCTAGTAACTTGGTGATAGTGACTAGAGAACTCTGTCAATCACTATTTTATCTGGAAGATTAACTCCCACTTGATTCAAGTGATTGTAGTACCCAGACATTCTGAGCATATGCTCACTGGTTGAGCTATTCTCCTCCATCTTGTAGGCAAAGTATCTGTCAGAGGTCTCATACCTCTCGACACGGGCATGAGTCTGAAATACTGATTTCAGCTCTTGTAACATCTCATATGCTCCGTGGCATTCAAAACGTTTTTGAAGTCCCGGTTCTAAGCCGTAAATCATGGCGCACTAAACTATCAAGTAGTCATCATATCGAACTTGCTAAACGTTCATAACGTTTGCATCTGCTCCTGCAATAGGTCTGTCACCTAGCGGTGCATCAAGGACATAATTCTTCTGTGCAGCAATGAGGATAATCCTCAGATCACGGAACCAGTCCGCATCATTGCTACTATCATCTTTCAACTTAGTTTTCTCCAGGAACATATCAAAAATAAAACAGGGGAGCTATACACGAGCTATTGATCTGCAACATAATTTGCAATTACTACCAGGACTAAGTTCATGATAAATTAAAGTTCAATTAATCATATTACTTAAGAACTCCCACTTAGATAGACATCCCTCTAGTCATCTAAATGATCATGTGATCCATATCAACTAAACCATGTCCGATCATCACGTGAGATGGAGTAGTTTTCAGTGGTGAACATCACTATGTTGATCATATCTACTATATGATTCACGCTCGACCTTTCGGTCTCAGTGTTCCGAGGCCATATCTGTATATGCTAGGCTCGTCAAGTTTAACCCGAGTATTCTGCGTGTGCAAAACTGGCTTACACCCGTTGTATTTGAACGTAGAGCCTATCACACCCGATCATCACGTGGTGTCTCAGCACGAAGAACTTTCGCAACGGCGCATACTCAGGGAGAACACTTATACCTTGAAATTTAGTGAGAGATCATCTTATAATGCTACCGCCGTACTAAGCAAAATAAGATGCATAAAAGGATTAACATCACATGCAATTCAATATAAGTGATATGATATGGCCATCATCATCTTGTGCCTTTGATCTCCATCTCCAAAGCACCGTCATGATCACCATCGTCACCGGCGTGACACCTTGATCTCCATCGTAGCATCGTTGTCGTCTCGCCAACTATTACTTCTACGACTATCGCTACCGCTTAGTGATAAAGTAAAAACAATTACATGGCGATTGCATTGCATACAATAAAGCGACAACCATATGGCTCCTGCCAGTTGCCGATAACTCTGTTACAAAACATGATCATCTCATACAATAAAATATAGCATCATGTCTTGATCATATCACATCACAACATGCCCTGCAAAAACAAGTTAGACGTCCTCTACTTTGTTGTTGCAAGTTTTACATGGCTGCTATGGGCTGAGCAAGAACCGTTCTTACCTACGCATCAAAACCACAATGATTTTTCGTCAAGTGTGCTGTTTTAACCTTCAACAAGGACCGGGCGTAGTCACACTTGATTCAACTAAAGTTGGAGAAACTGACACCCACTAGCCACCTGTGTGCGAAGCACATCGGTAGAACCAGTCTCGCGTAAGCGTACGCGTAATGTCGGTCTGAGCCGCTTCATCCAACAATGCCGCCGAATCAAAGTATGACATGCTGGTAAGCAGTATGACTATTATCGCCCACAACTCTTTGTGTTCTACTCGTGCATATAACATCTACGCATAGACCTGGCTCGGATGCCACTGTTGGGGAACGTAGTATTTCAAAAAATTTCCTACAATCACGCAAGATCTATCTAGGAGAAGCATAGCAACGAGCGGGGAGAGTGTGTCCACGTACCCTCGTAGACCGAAAGCGGAAGCGTTTAGTAACGCGGTTGATGTAGTCCAACGTCTTCGCGATCCAACCGATCAAGTACCGAACGCACGGCACCTCCGCGATCTGCACACGTTCAGCTCGGTGACGTCCCTCGAACTCTAGATCCAGCTGAGGCCGAGGGAGAGTTTCGTCAGCACGACGGCGTGGTGACGGTGATGATGAAGTTACCGACGCAGGGCTTCGCCTAAGCACTACGACAATATGACCGAGGTGGAAATCTGTGGAGGGGGGCACCGCACACGACTAAACAATCAACTTGTGTGTCTATGGGGTGCCCCCTGGCCACGTATATAAAGGAGGGGAGGGAAGAGGTGGCCGGCCCAAAGGGGGCGCGCCAGGTGTGGGGAATCCTACTAGGACTCCCCAGTCCAAGTAGGATTCCCCTCCTCTTTCCTATTCCTAGTAGGAGAAGGAGGGAAGGAGGAAGAGGGGAGAAGGAAGGAGGGGGGCGCCGCCCCCTCCCAGTCCAATTCGGACCAGTCCATTTGGGGGGGGGGGGGGGCGCATGGCCACCCCTTGAGGCCCTTCTCTCCTTTCCCGTATGGCCCATTAAGGCCCACTACTTCCCCGGCGAATTCCCGTAACTCTCCGGTACTCCGAAAAATACCCGAATCACTCGGAACCTTTACGATGTCCGAATATAGCCTTCCAATATATCGATCTTTACCTCTCGACCATTTCGAGACTCCTCATCATGTCCGTGATCTTATCCGGGACTCCGAACTATCTTTGGTCATCAAATCACATAACTCATAATACAAATCGCCATCAAACATTAAGCGTGCGGACCCTACGGGTTCGAGAACTACGTAGACATGACCGAGGCATATCTCCGATCAATAACCAATAGCGGAACCTGGATGCTCATATTGGCTCCTACATATTCTACGAAGATCTTTATCGGTCAAACCGCATAACAACATACGTTGTTCCCTTTGTCATCGGTATGTTACTTGCCGGAGATTCGATCGTCGGTATCCTCATACCTAGTTCAATCTCGTTACTGGCAAGTCTCTTTACTCGTTCTGTAGTGCATCATCTCGTAACTAACTCATTAGTCACATTGCTTGCAAGGCTTCATATGATGTGCATTACCGAGAGGGCCCAGAGATACCTCTCTGATACTCGGAGTGACAAATCCTAATCTCAATCTATGCCAACCCAACAAACACCTTCGGAGACACCTGTAGAGCATCTTTATAATCACCCAGTTACGTTGTGACATTTGATAGCACACAAGGTGTTCCTCCGGTATTCGAGAGTTGCATAATCTCATAGTCAGAGGAACATGTATAAGTCATGAAGAAAGCTATAGCAATAAACTTAACGATCATTATGCTAAGCTAACGGATGGGTCTTGTCCATCACATAATTCTCCTAATGATGTGATCGCATTCATCAAATGACAACACATGTCTATGGTTAGGAAACTTAACCATCTTTGATTAACGAGCTAGTCTAGTAGAGGCTTACTAGGGACTCGGTGTTTTGTCTATGTATTCACACATGTATCAAGTTTCTGGTTAATACAATTCTAGCATGAATAATAAACATTTATCATGATATAAGGAAATATAAATAACAACTTTATTATTGCCTCTAGGGCATATTTCCTTCAAATATAAGTGCAACAACACTCTCCATGGATTTGGTTCAGGGCCCAAAAGGATTCTAGCAATTCTCGAGAAGAATTTTATGTCGACATATGTAGACTTTCTCATATACGATTCTCATGAATCAATATCATTGTGGAATTCTTATTACGCCTCTTAACTCCTTGTGATTTCTCACCACAACGGAGTTAAAGTGTCTCGATGTCCCAACACCTAAAATGTGTGTGCACATATGTGTTGGATTTTGGATGCCGCGCATCCCTCAGGTGTCATTCAACCCGAGGTTGAATCATATTTACTGATGGAGGGGTCAATCTCCTCTGTTTTCGCTGAAACATTTGAGAACTTAATCTCATGCGACCAGAATTCTCCCCCTCTTGCTCTCATCTAGGGAGACGTGTGGTTTATTAGATACCTCCACTCGTTCTAGTACTTGACCACAGTGACACCTTTGTCATCAGTAAATATACTTGGCAGATTATTTGCAATATGCTGCAAATTTCTCATAACCTGAACCTCAAGTTCAGATTCTTAAGTACGTGGACAAAATGTCTATGACATTTCTTATCCATTTTCTGGCATTCTCTGTGGTACTCATCTCCCCCTAATGCCAGAAAATGTTCTTATTGCAAAAGCAATCAGCGTATGGGCTGCAAATAACTCCCTTCATAGGGTTAAGGTATTCGATGGATTAACGAACATACCACAGTTATTCCTCACATAGATCCCAACCATATATGAACGCCCATGATGTACGCTGGGGTGGTGATATCGGTATACAACCGAATTACCGCAGATGGGAAATACTTCACTTATTTCCACGTACAAATTGCAAGGGGGTGCAGTATCATTTGATCTCATTTAGACCAAATATGCGGAGTGTGAGACCGCATGTTACCATCAATGAAATGTTGGTAAATCACAATTCTGCAACATTGGCCAAGCAATATTAAATCTCTTTCATAAGAGATCAAGCCAAACCAATATTAAATTTCTCATACTGAATATAACCATTGAATGCTCGTGAATCATCTTCAACGACATTTCCATTCCAATGGAATTATCCCACGTTAGGATAATTTGCTCTAAATTCGTCAATTTAAGCACTTAATTCAGCAAACGCATGGTTATGTGTGGATATACACACCTAAGACCATCTTCTAGATGCGTCTATGAACACCATGAAGTACCAACATAACCCAAATAATGGTTGAATAATCCAAACATATTCTTGAATACAATTAAGAATATTGGCTGGCTCATTTCAAATTTTAAGGTGAGAGTGCCTTAAAATTAATTCCCCAATGTCACATGTAGTGCACAAAACAATAAACAATCTGATGATTGTTGGGAATATTGCAACTTGTAAAGTTGTGGCCAACAGAATTGTCAATAATTTCTCTAATCGTCCAATATCATGATGATAGTGGAGGAAAAATTATTATGTATGCAACAAGATTGAGCATGAACTGGTTCATACACTCAATTATCTCAACAATCATGTCTGAGGGATAAGATGTTGCAATTTATACTATATGTAGTAGTACAATTATAGGCTAATGATATCTAGAGATAACTAGGAGACTACACGAGATCTCCAAAATATCTTTGGAATATCATTCCACAAGCATATCATCAATATAGAGGAGTCCATTCTCCTTCTACCATGCCATAATATTTTCTGGCTGTTTCTTTTTGAAGTATCCCATTAAAATCATTTGCCCCCAATGAGTCGGTGGTATGATTCAACCCAATACATGACCAATTGGTAATCATTGGTACGATATTTCGTACAACCACCACTTTGACAAACTTGATAGTTGTCCTTGTGATCATTTATTTAAATGATCTATTTATTTTGCGAGATATACACGCTATTTCTGTTTGTCTTTTTTTTGTCATTCGCTTTACATTCAACTCCTCATGGTTCTCTAACCAGAAAATTGCATAGTACTATAAGCACTAGCCAGAATTTCAGGTAATGGTATTGCACCTGTTGGGGTGTGCCAGATGATTCTTCACAAGAATTTCATCATATTTTCATCTTGAAATAAAGATGGTATTTCTTTTGCCATCATAGGAGAATGTAAAGTGCAGCAAGGACATACAATCAAATCAAGATCTGAGACTGCCTTATCACATAATCTCAACTTAGTGTTGATTTATAGACAACAGAATTATAATTAAGCCTCAACGGACTCAAAGTCCTGACAACGAATGAATAATCATTCATGTGATGCTTATGACAATATATCTCACCTCAATGAAGGCTCAAAGGGAAAATGGATATTCATCATCCATTACATACTCAGTTTGAGAACCGAGTCATTGCGATAACACATAAATGCAAATATGCATATTCTTAGCTATTTATAAATAGCCATGACATTTTTGCAGGTGGAGTTTCTACGGAGACAAGGCCATGGGTTGACATAATAATTAATGTCTACAACCCATGCCAAATAATTACTTCCACCTAATGTCATCTCATCGCATTTCCTTTTCATAAAAGTCAGCCATATGTTGCATGAAATCCTCATGCATTAATTTACCTTTAGTAAATTAAGTTGGATGAATATGTTATGGCTAAATATAATCATGGTCATGGTGATTCTTAGTGATTCATAGGGCAAGCCTTCCAGAAGAACACCGCAATGTGGTGTAGATCTTCAAATTAAAGGTAATCACCTCAAAAGGGATAAACCTTTAATTTCCTTAAAACACATAGAGGTAGTCGACCACCTAGTGGTGCCTCACTCTTATGGACAGTTCTCATTGATCATAGCCTCCACAACTTTATGTTATTTATAACACATGAAGGTAATCGCCATAAAACGGCATAAACCTCTCAGCTATGCATGAAACTTAATTCATAGCTATGATGGCGTCTCATAAGTTGTGTATGGATGGAAGGTAATCACCAAAATATGCAAGTGTTTTGCATAATTCTCTTCATAGCATAATATGCAGCATAGTCACCAATGCCTTGGGTTCATCTCCTAATGGAGTATGTGACACTATAGTCACAACCAATGAAACATGCTATGAAATTGACAATTATTTGGAAAAACATCATGAAGGTAGGCACCAATGGTGTAGGCCTTATAATGGCTATGTCATAAGTATTGTGCCTTCATTTTTTGCTTTGAACACATGAGGATAATCACTACTAAGTAGTGTAGACCTCACTCTTATGGAGCTTCTCACAACCTTGTGTTAATTAAAAGCACATTGAAGGTAATCACCACATGGTGATGTAGACCTCACAGTTGTGAATGAAATTAATTTGTTCCATAATGCAATCCATAAGTTGTGTGCAAAATTGAAGGTAGTCATTATGTCGGAATGACATAATATAGACCTCACAATAATATTGGATAACTTGCAATTAAGCAGTAGGTACCATTTGTCGATTCCTTATGACAAATGTAAATTTGACATAGTCAGGCAGTATCATACACTTCACTACCTCATATTTCCAAACTTGCAAGCAAATTCCATATTCTATGCGAATAATAGAATCAACATATAGCTTTGCAACAGTATTACTCATGTAATACAAATAAATGCCGAAGTATGAACTTACTTGTGCAACACATATCAGGACTTGGGGCCTCAAACGGTCATTCTACATGATGTAAAATGATGCATAATAATGTATTATGCAATTCAGCAAGACCTGATGGTCTATCATTTATGGTAAAAGTGCTGAAAATAGCAAGCTCGAGGGCTAAACTACAGTGTCCTATGAGCCTTTGCTCATTTATAATTCTCAATAAGCCTGAGGGCTTATCAGCAAGTTCGGATAAGCCTAAAGGCTAATCCATAAAGTGCAAGGACTTTGATTTGCATAGCAACCAAGGACTGATTTGCAAAATCACCAAAGAGTTAAGGATTTTTTTTTCCTGTGCGCTTAACAATCCCCTGAGGGGGGAAAACCGCTGCCGGCGACGGCCCTTGGTCGACCGCCGTGGTGGGGCATAGACGCCGGCCAGGCTTCATCTCAAGAAGCCGCTCTTGACCACCGCTGCAGGTCCTTGGCCTCCGCCGTCAGTAGTGGCAGTGCCGCTTGAAGCCGGGCTGTTAGTGGGAGCCGCGCGACGCCATGAAGGCCGATGTCTCGGCCTTTCGGGCGCCTCCATGCAGACTGCGAGACCGTGCCGTCGGCCGCGGTTCACCGGACCTTGCCGTGAAATTGGCAGGACGGACGCACCCCGCCATGGACGATGGGCACCAGTAGTTCTCATCTTGTAATAATGCTTGGTTGACATGGATCCTGCGAATGCATGTGTGAACAAAAAGAAATCAATCGATTGACCACAAGAAGACGAAACGGAATCTCGCCGTGGATTGGTAACCGCTTGGTTGATTAATTCCTTTTTGTACTCGATCTTGCCATGAACTGGAAATAGCCGATCAGATTATCATGGCTTTGTGCCCAGAGCACCATAGAGAGGCATCGCCTCTCTTCCTATTCTTCCCCGCCGAATCGCTCGATTGGATTTCGTCGTTCGAGAGGGCCGTGGCTGTGCGTAACCGCCATCGTCTTTGCCGGATTGCTCCGTCGGTTCTGGAGAGACATGATCAGTGGATCGTTGATGCTAATCCTAAAATAAAAATCAATTTAGCCTTCTCCTGATCGATTTCTTCAACGGGTGCATGCATGCCTATGCACGCTCCGCTTGGCCGTTGACGACTTGATGCGCCGCCGCGTTCTGTGGCTGTAGCGTAGCCGCTGCACGTTTCACATGTTGTCTGTTCCGACGCTATGCGCTGCGCGCTGTTATTCGCCGGTCTGGTTCGCACTGCAGATGGCTGTATCCTCTGGCCGTCTTCGCTGTTGCAGCATGTTGCCGCCGGCAACGCAAACGCTCGTGCCTGGTAGAGTCTATGTGCTGATAACGTACTGTAGTATCAAAGTAAAGGAGACAAACGAGGAGTCACAAATGATTCTCTTAGTCTATTGCAATGTGGGAGACCTACTTATATACAAGCTGAAGGGGTGTGTTGGGAAGACATCTTTTCCTCAACAGACACCTCCTGGGAGGTATCCCTCTCATACAATTGATCACATGTTTTATTTCTTAACAGTTTTGTCACCTTGTCAAAAGATGGCGAAACTCGGCGGCGACGCCCTCTGAGTCCTATGGCGTCATTGGGCCAAATCGACCATCACCGCATTCTCAATTGGCGCTTACTTTTTATAAGCGGTTGTCTTGCCGCAACTTTGTGTTATTCACATACTGGTGCCGTTTCTTCCATTTATGGGTGGAGAACTTCTCATTGTCTCGGTTGTGAAACCAGAGGCTCCTAGAAAAATCGAAGGACAGATTACTCAGATTAGGATGGACTTTCCGTAATAGTTATTGCACTAAGTTGAATCATCACTAAACCCAAGCACGTGCTCACATGTCAGAGAAAAAAGGTGTATTGTGTTCCTCGTTACTTTGCCAAATATGATGAAACTCGGTGGCGACGCCCTCCGTGTTCTATGATATCATTGTGCTAACCGCTAACTCAATCGTCACTGCACTTCCGATTGGTGCTCACATTTATAGGCGGTCTTGTCACGCCTCAACTTTGTTTTATTCCCATATTTTGTCGTTTTATATCCTTATGAGTGGAGAAACTGTCGTTGTCTCGGATATGATACCGGCGGCTCTAGGGGAATAGGATGGAAGAGAGATCACTCACAGTAGGGATGAGCTTTCCCTAATTGTTATTGTGCTAACTCTGTCATCACTAAACCCAAGAACACGCGCACATGTCAGAGGAAAACAAGTGCCTTGCGTTTTCTCGCTACATTGCCAAATATGGCGACACTCCGAGTTCTATTATGTCATTGTGCTAAGTCAATCGTCATTGCCCTTCCAATTGGTGATCAATATTTATAGGCGGTTCTGTCTCGCCAAAACTTTATTTTAGTCTCATAATTCTATCATTTTATCCCCCGTATAGGTGGAGAACCAGTCGTTGTCTTGGATGTGACACCGATGATCCCATGGGAATCGGAGAAGAGATCACTCACATTAGGATGGGCTTTCCATAATAGTTATTGGGCTAACTTGATCATCACTAAACCCAAGCATACACTCACACATGAATTGAAAAAAGTGCATTGTGCTTCACGTTACCTTGCCAAATATGGTGAAACTCGAAGGCTATGCCCTCCAAGTTCTATGAGGTCAACTTTCACTTGAGCTTATTTAAGCGGATCGTCTTGCCGCTATTTTATTCTATTTTCACACTTTTGTTGTTTCATCCATGTATGTGTGGCGAGCTTGTCATTTTCTTTGATTTGATTACCGGAGGCTATAAAGAAGACAGTGGAGTGATGAGTCATCTTAGGATGAGCTTACTACTTATGTGCTTTCAACAATTATCTTCTTGGCACCTATCTATCAATCATTACCGCAAAAAGATATGTAGTAACCATATGTAGTTGCATCTTTTCTGAGCTTATCATATTGGTAATACCAGATATTATGTTTTTGAAATTGGTAACCCAATTTTTTTTACGTCAAATAAGACATCTGAAACGAATAACTATGGTTAATGACTGAAATTCACTCCATTTTTTTTTCTAATGGAGGAGGGCCATTATTTAGAAATAAAATAGATGATAAATATAATCAAACGGCCCCACATAAGATGATATTAGGGCTACAATTTATTTACCCGTTTGGCCCAATCTAATCAAATGGGCCCATATAAGACTCACGAGATTTAGTGGGCTTCTCAGTGTGGCTGAATGGGTGGGGATATGTCTCGCTTTATGCGAGATGAATATTTTCCTCGTCTCAAGGATGCCGTAAATGGGCTATCCAACCTCAGCGTTCATTATTTTCTATTTTTACAATTTTACATATTTTAAAAATAATACAAATACATATATTCCAAAAATGTACTTCTATTTTTCAAAAAATATTTAGCAAAATGCCAGGACAGTCGCCGCCGGAAATCCACCCTGCAGGTGCCTTCCCCTCATATTCTGGTTGCAATGGCAATTTTTTGTTTGATTGCGTGTTCAATACCACAGCCTTCTGATTTCCTACGGTCCATGTCTTCTACTGTCAGTTCTAAGCTTGCTTCATACAGTGCCATACTTCAAAACAGATACGCAAACATATGTATTGGAGCGGTGGACTGCAGAATCGGGTACATGTACATAATGGGGTAGATGATTCTGATCTGTCTATCGATGTTCACGCTTTGTTTATCAGTGCTGCTTACTCTGAACTCTGTACTAACTTTGTACATGCTGTTCGAGTGTCTGAACATTGCACACGCTTCTTCAGCTCTTTCTGTTCTTTGTTGCTTGTTCTTTAACATTTGATGAGGAAGATTAATCCAGACAGTGATGCAGCAATGAATCTGACTGGAATGGAGGTATAAATTCTCTTTTTATTCAACTGAAATTTTGTAAATCCTTCATCACCTGTTCCTAATTGAGTGTATCTTACCTATGATTTAGATGGTGACCTATTTGCTTATGGATGACACGGAGGTACAGTTTTCTTCACATACCTGGAAATGCACTTGATCTTCGCATACCTGGAAATGCACTTGATCTATGTGAGGGTGTGATGACAACCTACTACTATCTGTGTTGCCTCTCGCAGATGGCGGATAGCGCTTTTTCTGCGGATGAGTTGCAGGTACATTCAAATCATAGGTGTACCAACTAAGCTTTCTATGCTATAATGCACTTACAATACTGTTCTTGTTATGTAAAATAAACCAAAGAAATTTTGATAAAGATGATGGAGAACGAATTGATGAATGCAATCCAAGCATGAATGAATTGTCCAGGAACGTTCTTGTTATGTAAAATAAAATAAACCAAAGAATTTTTGATAAAGATGATGGAGGTACAACTATTTTGCCGCGGAAAGACTGGCTATGCACGGCTCAGTTTCTTTTAGCTTAGATGAAAATTTGAATGGACCACCTAAAATCATACCAAACAAACAAAGGATAAGTAGTGCCCCAAATTAGAGACACGATGGGGTCATCCTGGTCACTATTAGATTTTGTTGTTTTGTCTTCTAAGAGCTACTATTAGACTTATAATCCCGAACAGCTACCTGTATTTTCAATTTGTTTGCAGACCTGGAATGGCCCTTATTTGGGCATAGGACAAGCCTGTACATTTTGTGAAAGTTATAGGAGAGGCATGCTATTTAAAATGGATAGATTGCATTTTTTTATACCTCCATTAGTCAGGACCTGACCATGGAAGAATGAACACTAAGTGATGTCAAATGAACTACATTTGTCAGGATAGTAAGTGTGATTCTTGCTCCACTAACTTACACATCTGCATTGTCCTTCGACGAGTTCTCTGACTGCTTTTGTATGGGACGTCGTTTGGTACAACCGCAGGTGGAAGGCCCTGCCACTGAACTACATTGGTCAGGACCTGTAGGTAATGAGTAGCATGATTCATGACTTATTCTGGTGATAATATGTGATATCGGTGCAGCCTGATGGTTTGCTTCTGTAGGAACTAGCAATTTTTTTCTTTCGTAGTTGCACAAAATTGCATCTCAGATGATTGATGGATTCTGTCATTTGGTCGGCTTATGAAAACACTTTTTTCCATTTCTCTGTACATGCACTTGCATCTTAGAATTTTTTTTATTTGGTGCTTATCGACAATAAGATTGAAGAGATATTTTTCTTGATTGGAAATATTATACCTCAAATTTAGTTCAATTGTGGATACAGTGAAGACTTTATGCCCTGAATAACAAGTGATTATGTCAGTTGTACATTTTATGAGGTTTAGGAATTAGGACAGGTGACAACGCTCGGATTTCCAATATACTGAAATTGCAGCATAAATTTATCTAAAGCTAATGAAATTCCCTTTGTTCTGCAGTTCACTAAATATATTGAATTCATTGTGCTGAATTAACCTTGCTACTTAAGTTGTATTAAAGAAGGGGCTCAAGGGAGCAATCACTAGTAGAAAACAGGGCTTTGGTCCAGGCCTGAAAAGCCTATTAATCCTGGTTCACTCACGAACAGGGACCAATGGGTGCATCGGTCCCGGTTCGTGAGGCCAGGGTGCCGGCCGGGCCTCGGGGGCCATTGGTCCCGGTTCGTGAGACCCCTTTGGTCCCGGTTCCAGACACGAACCGGGACCAATGGGCCTCGCTCCTGGCCCACAACCATTGGTCCCGGTTGGTGGCTGGAACTGGGACCAAATGTGGTCCTTTAGTCCCGGTTCTAGCCACCAACCGGGACTAAAGAGTGGCCTATATATACCCCCTCCCCTCCCCACGAGCAGAGCCATTGCTCTGTTTTTTGGCCAGCCGTGGGAGAGCTTTGTGGTGCTCTAGCTCACCTCCTATGCACATGAGGTGTTCGATGAAATGCCCGAGCCACACTTAAGCTTTCTCCTCTCGAAGCTCCTTGTCCAAACTCCATTTTCCTCAAGATTTGTCTAGGTTTGGCGGTCCGTCCTGTCCCGTCCCCGTCCTCACCACCGTCGATCGCCCGCGCCGATCTCGTCGCCGGCACCACCGTGGTGAGCCTCTTGTTCTTATCTTCTTTCTAAAAGGAAAAAGTTCTTACTTGTATGATTTAGATAGATACTTGTGTAATTTTCTTACTTTTATTATTGTTTGTTATTATATAGTGCGATGGTTTTGGTATCCGCCTCCGTCGGCCCTCGTCCTGTCTATGATTCGGATGTGGTATATATATTATCTTTTATAACTATTAGTTTCATTTAGTGTTTATGACAATTATGCCGACCAACGTGACATAGATTTTTTTATCTAGGAGGTATGTGAACCGGAAATTCCAACCGACCCTATTGTCAAGAGGTTAAATTTAGTTGAAAAAGAAAACAATTACTTGAAGGAAAAATTGAAAAAAGTTGAGGAGGAGAAGATGATATTGGAGTTGCATGTTGCGGATGTCGTCGATGATCACAAGATCAAGATGGATGCAATGCGCTTCAAGATTAGAAAGTATAGAAAATATGCCATTCATACTGAGGCTTGGTATCATTATGCCGTTGGATCAATTGTTACCTTAGTTGTGATTATGACCGCATTTGTTGTTGCATTGAAATGTTTTAGATAGTTTCAATGTATGGTTTAATTAGATGCTCATGAGAGCTATATGTTATTCAATGAGAACTATGTATGTACTTTGGTTTTAATGTGATGATGAACTTCTATTAATTAATTTGGTCACTTCTGTATTCATGATGTTCTGTAATGGTTTTTGACACACTTAATTATATATAATGCACACAGATGAACCGGCAATGGATGTACGATTGCAGACGCACCTCCGAGTACATTAAGGGCGTGCATAATTTTCTCGAAGTGGCTAAGGCAAACAAGCAGAATGGTTTTATGTGTTGTCCATGCCCTATATGTGGGAATACGAAGTCTTACTCTGATTCGAAAACCCTTCACACCCACCTGCTTTATAAGGGTTTCATGCCACACTATAATGTTTGGACCAAACACGGAGAAAGAGGGGTTATGATGGAAGGCAGCGAAGAAGAAGAGGATGATGACAACTATGTGCCCCCTGAATACGGTGATGCTGCAACGGGGGAAGCTGAAGATCAAGAGGAACCAGACGATGTGCCCGATGATGATCTTCGCCGGGTCATTGTTGATGCAAAGAGACAATGCGAAAGTGAAAAGGAGAAGTTGAAGTTCGATCGCATGTTAGAGGATCACAAAGAAGGGTTGTACCCCAATTGCGAAGATGGAACCACAAAGCTCGGTACCACACTGGAATTGCTGCAGTGGAAAGCAGAGAATGGTGTACCTGACAAAGGATTTGAGAAACTACTGAAAATATTGATGAAGAAGCTTCCAAAGGATAACGAATTGCCCGATAGTACGTACGCAGCAAAGAAGGTTGTATGCCCTCTAGGATTGGAGGCGCAGAAGATACATGCATGCCCTAATGACTGCATCCTCTACCGCGCTGCGTACGAGGATTTGAACGCATGCCCGGTATGCGGTGCATTGCGGTATAAGATCAGACGAGATGACCCTGGTGATGTTGACAGCGAGCGCCCCAGGAAGAGGGTTCCTGCCAAGGTGATGTGGTATGCTCCTATAATACCACGGTTGAAACGTCTGTTCAGAAACAAAGAGCATGCCAAGTTGATGCGATGGCACAGAGAGAACCGTAAGAAAGACGGGAAGTTGAGAGCACCCGCTGACGGGTCGCAGTGGAGAAAAATCGAGAGAAAGTACTGGGAGGACTTTGCAGGTGACGCAAGGAATGTATGGTTTGGTTTAAGCGCGGATGGCATTAATCCTTTTGGGGAGCAGAGCAGCAATCAAAGCACCTGGCCCGTGACTCTATGTATCTATAACCTTCCTCCTTGGCTGTGCATGAAGCGGAAGTTCATTATGATGCCAGTTCTCATCCAAGGCCCTAAGCAACCCGGCAACGACATTGATGTGTACCTAAGGCCATTAGTTGAAGAACTTTTACAGTTGTGGAATGGAAACGGTGTACGTGTGTGGGATGAGCACAAACAGCAGGAATTTGACCTGCATGCGTTGCTGTTTGTAACCATCAATGATTGGCCTGCTCTCAGTAACCTTTCAGGACAGACAAACAAGGGATACCACACATGCACACACTGTTTAGATGACACCGAAAGTATATACCTGGATAAATGCAGGAAGAATGTGTACCTGGGGCATCGTCGATTTCTTCCGACCAACCATCAATGTCGAAAGAAAGGCAAGCATTTCAAAGGCGAGGCAGATCACCGGAAGAAGCCCTGCATCCGTACTAGTGATCACATACTTGCTATGGTCAATGATTTACAAGTAATCTTTGGAAAGGGTCCCGGCGGACTATCTGTTCCGAATGACGCTGAGGGACGCGCACCCATGTGGAAGAAGAAATCTATATTTTGGGACCTACCCTACTGGAAAGACCTAGAGGTCCGCTCTTCAATCGACGTGATGCACGTGACGAAGAATCTTTGCATGAACCTGCGAGGCTTCTTGGACGTGTATGGGAAGACAAAAGATACATCGGAGGCACGGGAAGACCAACAACGTGTGCACGAAAAAGACGGCATGCCTCCAAAGCAGTATGAAGGTCCTGCCAGCTACGCTCTTACCAAAGAAGAGAAGGAAATCTTCTTTGAATGCCTGCGCAGTATGAAGGTCCCGTCTGGCTTCTCGTCGAATATAAAGGGAATAATAAATATGCCAGAGAAAAAGTTCCATAACCTAAAGTCTCATGACTGCCACGTGATTATGACGCAACTGCTTCCGGTTGTATTGAGGGGGCTTCTACCGGAAAACGTTCGATTAGCCATTGTGAAGCTATGTGCATTCCTCAATGCAATCTCGCAGAAGGTGATCGATCCAGAAATCCTACCAAGGTTAAGGAGTGATTTGGCGCAATGTCTTGTCAGTTTCGAGCTGGTGTTCCCACCATCCTTCTTCAATATCATGACGCACGTCCTAGTTCATCTAGTCGACGAGATTGTCATTCTGGGCCCTGTATTTCTACACAATATGTTCCCCTTTGAGAGGTTCATGGGAGTCCTAAAGAAATATGTCTGTAATCGCGCTAGGCCAGAAGGAAGCATCTCCATGGGCCATCAAACAGAGGATGTCATTGGGTTTTGTGTTGACTTCATTCCTGACCTTAAGAAGATTGGTCTCCCTCAATCGTGGTATGAGGGCAGACTGACTGGAAAAGGCACGCTAGGAGGGGACTCAATAATATGTAGGGACGGGCATTCCTGGTCTCAAGCACACTACACAGTTCTACAGAATTCTACCTTGGTGACCCCGTATGTCGATGAACTCAAAAACATTCTGCGCTCCAAACACCCGGAGCAGTGTGACGACTGGATTACATGTGAACACATCAGGACTTTTGGCAGTTGGTTGCAAACACGTCTCAGGGGTGACAACACTGTTTCTGATGAGCTGTACTCGTTGGCCAGGGGACCATCTTCGACTGTATTGACTTACAAAGGGTACGAGATAAATGGGAATACATTTTACACGATCGCCCAAGATCAAAAGAGCACCAACCAAAACAGCGGTGTCCGCTTTGATGCAGCAACCAAGAGGGGAAAGGACACATATTATGGTTACATAGTGGACATATGGGAACTTGACTATGGACATGATTTTAAGGTCCCTTTGTTTCAGTGCAAATGGGTCAATCTGTCAGGAGGCGGGGTACAGGTAGACCCACAGTACGGAATGACAACAGTGGATCTGAACAATCTTGGGTATACAGACGAACCATTCGTCCTAGCCAATGATGTGGCGCAGGTTTTCTATGTGAAGGACATGTCTACCAAACCGAGAAAAAGAAAAGATAAGGAAGCGAATACATCATACGATGAGCCAAAGCGCCACATAGTTCTTTCAGAAAAAAGAGACATCGTGGGATTGGAGGGCAAGACAGACATGTCTGAAGATTATGAAAAGTTTCATGAAATTCCTCCCTTCAAAGTCAAGGCTGACCCAAGCACCCTGTTAAACGATGAAGATTATCCATGGTTACGGCGCAATAAGCAAAGGACACAAGCGAAGAAAAAGTGAAGACTTTCTCTCCACAACTATTATGATGATGCCTTTGATCTAGAATACCACTGCAGTTACATGTGAAGAAATGAAATGCCTTTTCTAACAGATGAGTTTCTGTCCGAAACCTTGATACTTCGAAAGAGATTGTCCATTTTGTACACGAAGTGCATCCAGCTTTTGCCATAACCCTCTCAACTTTTTAGCACATGCTATGTGGGTGAAATGATGATACCATGCTAACTTTCAACCTTTTCAGAGTTCATTTGTAGTGTTTTTCAATTTCAGGGTCATATAGCTCAAAAAAATCAGTAAATGCATGAAAAATACCAAATGAAGTCAGAAAGGGTTGAAAATTGATGATGTGGCTTTGAATGGTGCATTTTGAACACACAAAAAGTATGGAGTTCAAATAAGTTCAAAAAAAAGAAATCCCTTTGTAACAGATGAGTTTTCGTCCGAAACCCTAATACTTCGAAAGAGATTGTCCATTTTGTACACGAAGTGCATCCAGCTTTTGCCGTAACCCTCTCAACTTTTTAGAACATGCTATGTGGGTGAAATGATGATACCATGCCAACTTTCAACCTTTTCAGAGTTCATTTGAAGTGCTTTTCAATTTCAGGGTCATTTAGCTCAAAAAAATCAGTAAATGCATGAAAAATACCAAGTGAAGTCAGAAAGGGTTGAAAATTGATGATGTGCTTTGACTTTGAATGGTGCATTTGAACACACAAAAAGTCTGGAGTTCAAATAAGTTCAAAAAATGAAATCCCTTTGTAATAGATGAGTTTTCGTCCGAAACCCTGATACTTCGAAAAGTTGTCCAGTTTGTACACGAAGTGCATCCAGTTTTGCCTAACCCTCTCAACTTTTTTAGAACATGGTATGTGGGTGAAATGATGATACCATGCCAACTTTCAACCATTTCCGAGTTCATTTGTAGTGCTTTTCAATTTCAGGGTCATTTAGCTTAAAAAAATCACTAAATGCATGAAAAATACCAAATGAAGTAAAAAAGGATTGAAAATATATGATGTGGCTTTGAATGGTGCATTTTGAACACACAAAAAGTCTAGAGTTCAAATAAGTTCAAAAAAATGAAATCCCTTTGTAACAGATGCGTTTTCGTCCGAAACCCTGATACTTCGAAAGCGATTGTCCATTTTGTACACGAAGTGCATCCAGTTTTTGCCGTAACCCTCTCAACTTTTTAGAACATGCTATGTGGGTGAAATGATGATACCATGCCAACTTTCAACCTCTTCAGAGTTCATTTGAAGTGCTTTTCAATTTCAGGGTCATTTAGCTCAAAGAATGAACTAATAGCAAAAAGAATGAACTAGAAAACTTTTATGAAACTCTAATAGCAAAAAGAATAAACTAAAAATAATCAATAAAAATATTCTGTTATGATCAACTAAAATGAAACTATAATACTCTTCAATAGCAAAAATAAACAACTAAAAAGCTTTTATAAAACTCTAATAGCAAAAGGAATCAACTAAAAATATTTTATAAACCTCTAGTATTTTTGTAACTAATTTTTTATAAAATTTATGCAACTTAAATTATCAAAGCATTTTTTGTTCAAAACATTAATAGCAAAAAGAATTTTTTTGTTAGAAATTTTAATAGCAAACTAAAATAACAAAATCTGTTTTTGATGAAAATAGACATTTAAAATAACCTAAAAATTACCTAAAGCAAAATGAATCACTCAAAAACTCTAAAAAATTAAGTAAAGCATAAAACAAAAAAAAAGTACATATTTTTTTTTAAAATGCCGCCTACAGGGCCACCACGGCCTGCATACGACTAGAAACCCAACTAGCATGTTGGGCCAGGATGCAGGCCCGCGGCGGGCCCAGTAGGCCCACAGGCATAGCAGTGTTATATTAGGCCCGTAGGCCTGCAGTTCAGAGGAGTTCGAGATGGAAGAGGCAGCGGAGCTTATAAACAGGTGCGGGGCGCTCCCAACTAGCGAGGTGGGACTAAACTCCCACCACCACACCGCTGTGCAAGGCAATTGGTCCCGGTTCATGGCACGAACCGGGACCAATGCCCCCCTTTGGTCCCGGTTGGTGGCACCAACCGGGACTAAAGCCTTTGCTATATAAGCCAAGACTTAGCAGTTTCTCCTCATTCTCTCCCCCGACGCCGAAACGCACTAGACGCCGCCAGGCTGCTACCCTCGACACCGACACCCTCGCCGACGCCCTTGCCCTCGCCGGGCCTCCTCGCCGTCGCTGCCCGCGATCCAGCCGCCGTCGTCGCTGAGCTGCCCCGACGCCGTCCCCGCTCCCACTGTGAGCCGCCGCACTGTTCCTCTCCTCTTCCCCCCGCCCTGCGCTGCCGCCGCGCGCCGCCCCTGCCCTGCACGGCCGCCGCACCGCCGCCCCTGCCCTCCGCTGCTGCCGCGCACCGCCCCTGCCCTGCGCCGCCGCCGCCGCCCCTGTATGTTATATGCATATATGTATGTGTATATATGTGTGTGTGTATGTATATATATATGTGTATATATGTGTGCATATGTTCATAGCATTTTTTTTCATATATGTATTTTTTTCCATATATGTGGCTATATGTATTTTTTTGTTCATATATGTTCATAGCATTTTTTTTCATATATGTATTTTTTTTCATATATGTGGCTATATGTATTTTTTTGTTCATATATGTTCATATGGATGGATGTATATATATATGATGTTCATAGAATATTATTTTTGTTAGAAATTAGTTAAAATGAGGGGGGACGTCGGACATGGCATGAGGGGGGACGTCGGACGTCGGACATGTCATGAGGGGTGAGCGTCGTTGTCGTCTACCCCCTCCCTGATAACTTCGACATGAGGGGGGACATCGGACATGGACATGAGGGGGGACGTCAGATAAATGTTAAAATGTTAAAATAACCAAATAACCAAATAACAAAATAACAAAATGAGGAGTTGGGTGACCAAATGACCAATGTAGCGTTGTAGATCTCCTACCCCCTCCCGCCCCTACCCGACAAACTCTCGAGGCCACCCAAACCCCTAGAAGAAAACTCCGGTAACTTCGACATGAGGGGGGACATCGATCAACCCCCTCTCGCCCGACCAAGTCTATGTATCATTTTATATCGCGGTGGACATATATCAAAGTTTGAATTTTGACATATGCAACATTTGATCATATGTCAAAGTTTGAATTTTGACATATGCAACAAAATTCGCCTGTTACTTCCGGGACTCCGTTCCAAAACAATTTTGGAGAGCTTCGTACCATTATGCGCCTGTTACTTCCGGCTAATGATGAAGCCATGGTTTTCTTGAATCCTTTGACACTGACAACGTGACATATAGAAGGGTAGATTAGATCAGGAAAAATATGGACCATTTTCTGCACATCCAGAATGGCGCCATTTTTTTAAATCCCTTGTTTGACATTCATGAGAGAGGCGGTCCGGACGTCGGACATTCATGAGAGAACTCCGGTAACTCTTCAACATGAGGGGGGACGTCGATCAACCCCCTCTCGCCCGACCAAACCCTAGAAGCGTCGAGGCCACCCCAAACCCTAGAAGCGTTGCCGAGGCCACCCCAAACCCTAGAAGCGTCGAGGCCACCCAAATTTACCAAGTTAAAAGAGCGTTGTCGAGGCCACCCCAAACCCTAGAAGCGTTGTCGAGGCCACCCCAAACCGTAGAAGCGTTGAGGCCACTAATTAATATTCCTTGTTGTGATTAGCTAACTAGGTCTATGTTTGCCACTAATATATCCATCTCTCATGTTTGTATATTAATTGCCATGTTGTAATATTTGCAGAAACTATGGATCAAAGATACTTAGAACAAGAAGAGTTGTTGGGGGACATAATCCTCGACGGACGTGATGTCTTGTCATTTCTCAACAACACCGATGGTCTGGAAGGAGAGGGTGAAGGCTCCGGTGATCGAACAATGGAGGAGGAAAGACATGATCATGATGTCTCCGGTGACCGAATGCTGGTGGAAGAAGGAGACCGTGATGACGGCTCCGGTGACCGAATGGAGGAGGGAGCTGTTGCAAAGTCCGGCAAGGTATATATATTAATTAAGCCTGTGCTGACTAGCTAATTGATGCATTAATTGTTTTGGTATGTACATATATTAACTCTTCCTTCTTCTTTTATAGCCCTCCGGATCGAGCCAAACTTTGGTAACGAGACGAGGCCCAAAGAAAAGGTTGCGCCAGGATGAAAGGTTCACGATCACAGCAATCGCGGACGATGGCCAACCGATTGAACCCAGGCGGACCAAGGAAGCATTTTCTGCTCAGTGCGGAGCTATTGTTAGGGATAGCATCCCGATCAGCATCCAGCTATGGAATAAGCCTAAGAACGAAGACCCTCAAGTTTCTTATGTCACCGATAGACAGAAAGATGATCTTTGGACCCCGCTGAAGGAAAATTTCACTCTACCGCCAGAGGAGGATCCAAATAAGCCAGTTATAGAGCCACTGGTCAAGGCGTGTGCTCTTAAGAAGATGGCAGATCTATTCAGGAGGTGGAAGAATGAGTTGAAATCAACGTTTGTCGACAAAGGGAAGACTCTAGAATTCACCGGCCGATTTGAGAAGATAAGAGATCACTGGCCCGCATTTGTGGCCTACAAGACATCGGACAAGAGTAAGAAAATGTCAGAGATAAACAAGATAAATGCTGCAAAGAAGCTGTATCACCATCGCACGGGGTCAGGCGGCTACCTCAAAGCCCGACCATTGTGGGACAAAGCTGAGAATGACCTGATTGCTAAAGGGGTCGAACCAGAGACATTGAACTGGCCAGACCGTTCAAGGACTTGGTTCTTCGGGGTTGGGGGAACTTTGGACCCTGAAATAGGGAAGTGTCGTTGGACGGACGAGCAACTTGCAATACCCGTCAAGAAGCTTCAGAAGTATATCGCCGCAGCGCAGGCAGGGACGTTCATTCCCGGCAGAGAGAAGGACGAGCTGACTGAGGCCCTCGGGAATCCTGAGCACCCTGAACGAACACGAGGCACGCCAGGCTCCATTGCGTGGAAGGTTGGGTTTTCCGGCGCAAGCGGTTGCAAAACCTGGGAGAGGAAGAGGAAACAGGAGCTGAGTGAAATGCAGAAGCTCAATGCAAGAGTACTAAAGCTAGAGAAACAAGTTGAGAGCCAGCGAGCTGCCGACCAACTATCTCAACGGCATGAATCTACCCCAGAAGCTACCCCGCCATTTCAGTGGAGAAGCAGCGTGGCTTCCACGGAGCTCGTTCAGCAGCCTGACTTCACGGCTCCTAGCTACCCCGTGGATGCTATCACGGAAGCTCAACATTGCCAGCTTATGATGAAATGTCGGAACCTCACCTTGAAGGCGGCTGTCGGCTCTGTTGCACCTCCTCAACCTGACGGAACTTTTCACTGCTGTCCGATTCCACATGGCTATGCTGTTGTGATGGTGGATGAAGTAATGGAGGGATTTGACGAGCTCGAGCTTGACCACCCTACAGGTGAAGGGGAGACTCAGCTGGTTTATGCTCTGAGGACTACATGTCTATGGCGGAAGGAGTACATCAAGCTTCCGAACTGGATGCCTCCGCCTCCTCCTCCTCCTCCGGCGAGTCAGAGCACTCCTCCTCCTCCTCCGGTGCGTGAGGGCACTCCTTCTCTGCCTCCTCCGGCGCGTGAGGGCACTCCGCCTCCTCCTCCGCCTCTGCCGGCGCATCGGAGCACTCCGCCTCCTCCTCCGCCTTGTCAGCAACAGCGGAAAGAGAGCCGCCGCCGCTCCGGCGGCTAGCAGTACAAGCAGAGGCGGGAAGCAATTCAGATACGGTCCATATCTCAAGCCTCTGGAAAAGTTACCATATGAGAGGACCGACGAGGAAACCACGAAAATCAGTGCTGCCGAAGTGCATGAATATTTTGCACGGAAACCTCCACCTCCGAAGGAGACGATAGATCCAGTGAAACGGAAGCGCACTATCGATGCCCTGAAGCGACCACCACCGTCTCCGCCGCAATCCAACTATGAGCGCATTATTGAAAGGACATATAAGGAAGCGGAGCGGTCGGGAAGTACTTGCATGCATGCAAGGTTAGCAGAACAAAGAAGTGGGAAAAAAATTCCCCAGCTCGGCGAACAGGCGAACCAATCGTGCCCCCCGCTCAAGGTGTCTAGCGATATCGTCGCTAATCAGCCGGGGATGGTGCCCAGTACCAATACTGCTGATTACCTGAGCGATGATGTAGAGTTTGAAATAATGGAGGTGGAAGAATTCAGATACCAGTACAGGCAGCCTCTCGTCAAACCTGATCATCCTCCTCTAACAACGATGATGCAAAGATTCCATGAATGGTACATGAAAACCTGCAGCGAGTCTGGGAAGGATACTTTGATGCTGAGAATTAAAGAGGAGCACGACCTCGTTGGAATGGATCTGTTGTCTGTTGAATTTGACGAGGTATTCCAATTATACAATCAAAAGGCCCTCGACAAAACACTCGTGACTTGCTACTGTCTGTAAGTACTACTTCTGTAATTAAGTCTCTATATATAGCTCAGCTCTTTCATTGCATGTATATATAATTATCCTCACTATATTATGTAGATTGAAGATCGTCGAGTGCAGAAATACATAAATCTACGACATTGGGTTCATTAACCCAAATATCATACATGAATGGACGGTTCAAAAGAATGTCACAAAAACCGAGGACAACTTGCTACAATCGTTGCTTAAAAATCAAAACAAAGAGAAAATACTCTTTCCTTACAACTTCAAGTGAGTGTTACTGTCTTGTGCATAATCGGTTTTCCTTATTACTCGAGGTTATAGTAATATAATTGATGAGTTATGCATGCGTGCGCAGGTTCCACTTTATTCTGCTAGAGATTAAGCTTGAGCTGGGAGTAGTAACCGTCTTAGACTCGAGACGAAAAGATCCCCAGGACTATGCGGACTTGACTGAAATGCTCCAGAAGTAAGTTCAATCGATCATTATTGCACCATATCGGCAACTTTGTTCATTTCCTGATATCAAGTAATTATTTTCTTTGTCTGGCAGGGTTTGGAAAGAGTTCACCGCAATTGCTCCGGGACTGCCGAGGGAGCTGCGATTTAAACACCCGAAAGTAAGTACTACTAGCTAGTTCCGCGCATCTCCCATTGATTCTACCTAGTTACATCAATACCTTTTATCATGCTTGATTATCAGTTTGATTGAACTCTATTTCTCGTAAAGTGCTTGTGGCAGGAAGACGGGAATAATTTTTGTGGATACTACGTTTGTGAGTTCATCTACAACGCGACGGCCTCTCAGCGGGGCTACTCTGAAAAACAATATGAAGTACGTAAACAATAATATTCAAAATTTTATTTTATTACCATCATTTGTGTTGAGTTTCATTCATATATATGTATTGACCCCCTTCTTTAAATTAGATGTGGCAGATGCGGGATGAACTCCTACCACATGATCGCATACGAGCAATTCAAGAGGAATTGGCGGGATTCTTTCTTGACCACGTCATAAGTAAAGCCGGAGAATACCATGTGGAATTTGACATTAGATGTTAGGGATTGTACGTAAGAGATCTTATATTGTATATATGTAGCTAGTAGCGTCGGATAGATATACGAAAACTTGTTGTTCGACCAATCTCTCGGAGAAAGAGAGGTCGATCATTTCTCTCTGTATATGTTCATGACGATCTTGTGTACTTAATGGTTCCTTCATTTGCTTACTAGCTAGCGTGTCGAGTTCTCTCTATACGTATAGTAGCTAGCGTCGACCAAGCACGGAGAAAGAGAGGACACTTCTCTCTATTAGCTAGCTAACACAATATGAAACCCCTAAATTAACCCTCCAAAACCCTCAAACCCCCCCCCCCTCTTTCAAAAAAAAACAAAAAACAAAAACCCCAGCTCCTGCCAAATGCTGACGCTTGGAGGCCTTTTGGTCCCGGTTGGTGTTACCAACAGTGTAAGCAATTTAACCTCTTGTATGTCTAACTAAGAAGACAGAGGGAAAGGTTGAAAAAAAGACAGAGGGAACACACAATTCTGATGTTTTCTGTAACTGTATTATGCATGTGTGTAGCTTCCCCTCTTTTTTCCTTCCCCTTTGTTAGCTACTCCTTTTACTTCATTTCTACCGTCCATGCCCTTTTCCATTTCTACAATTTGCATGGAAGAGAAGTGCGGAAAATCATGGATTTACCACGGTGACGAATCTCAATGTTACTTATATAGAAGCTCACAAACCCTGAATATTGAGGTTCCGAAAACCAAATGAAAGAACATGCGGTGCCCCCATGTTTGGTTTTGGTAATTGATGAAAATCTCTATGGACTAATGGTTGTCTTGAGTTATATTTGAAGGATTTGTCCATAGGAATTTCTTGAAGTCCATTTGTTGATTTCAAGGAGTTTATATGTTTACCAATGTGCTATTCAAGGAATTATCCAAAGAGTGGTCATGTAGAAGACACGATGCAAGGTTGATCAAGACTAAGTCAAGAGGGAATCAAGTTGATCAACACACAAAGCGTACAAGATGTACCGAGAGGGATCAAGTGATCCCATGGTATGGTAAGCATTGTCCATTACGCTTTGTGCACTAACCCATGATCTACGTGTGAGTTCTATGTGGGGTTGGGTTTGTTTCCATGGGTTTGCATCAAGAGGAAGATCTCATACAACACATGGAGGATGACATCAAGTGGTGATCGTCATCAAGATTGCGGTGTGCAAGTTCAAGTGGAGCATCACGAAGAGATCATCCTTGAAGCTTGCCGTCCATTGTAGTGTCAATGGACTTGTGAAGATGTGCCAAAGAGTGGCTCACCCATAGTGGAGTATGAGGGAGCAATCAACTAGTCTTCATCGATCCAACGCAATCAAGAAAGGTGGTCCATCTTGAGGAGGACAAGATCGTTATCATCTAGCTCAAGTGGATTATGCGCAAGGCAAAGGTTTGCCCTTGATAGGTTTTCTATTTTACCGGTCTCATGGTGGTAGTTGGGAGACCGGGTTATAGTATCGATTGCCGTACTATCAAGGGGGGCTCTCAAGTTGGTAGCTTGATCGTATCGTTCATAGAGAGCTCAAACCATTGCATCCTTGCATCATCTTTTTTGGTTCTTGTTTGGTTCTCTTTGTGAGTCTTAGAGCTTATGGTCGTCTTGATGACAAGCTCGAGTTAATCGAAAATGGAGTTCACATGCTTTTTCTATGATGTTTTCGATGTTGAAGGTTATGCCAGTTCTTCGCTGTTGGATGCTACTCGTCGTCATCTATCCAACAAGCTTGAGTTTGCTCAATTCGGAGCTCATTTGCAGAAGTTGTGGCAGTTCTGGTTTTCCTGGAGCATCTGTTTTGCTTGGAAGTGGCATAAGGGAGGCGCCAGCGGTAGTACCGCGGCCCCGGAGCGGCAGTACCGCTGAAAGCCATAAGCGGTAGTACTGCTGTTTCACAGCGGTAGTACCGCCCACGGCCACAGGCGGTAGTACGGCTCTGGTTCCGCGCTAGTAACGCCTCGACTCGAGACCTGCGTGTCTCGTGCCGGGTTCAGCGGCAGTAGGAGCGGTAGTACCGCCCCTACTACCGCTCAATGGCCCTCCTCTCTATTCCTTGTCTCTTAGGCGCTGTGCGAGGTCCCAGCGGTAGTACCGCTGGGCCAAGCGGCAGTACCGCTGCGGCCAGCGGTAGTACCACCCGCTGCGGGCTGAGAATGGGGATAACAGTTGGGTTTGTCCCCACCTATAAAAGGGGGTCTTCTTCCCCATTGAGCCCTATCCCTTTAGCTCGTGTTCTTCCCCCATTGTTGACCTTCTTCAAGCTTGCTATCTCTCAATCCCTCCATGGATTCTTGCTAGTTTTGGGGGGAAAAGAGAGAGGAGATCTAGATCTACGTTTCCACCAATCACTTTCTCCTCTATGTGAGGGGAACCCCTTGGATCTAGATCTTGGAGTTCTTTGTGTTCTCTTCTTCGTTCTTCCTCTCATTTTCCTCCCTAGCATTAGTTGCTTTGGTGGGATTTGGGAGAGAAGGATTTGGGCACTCCGTGTGCCCTTGCCATTGCATTTGGTGCATCGGTTTGAGTTCTCCACGGTGATACGTGAAAGTGAAGTTGAGTAGCTTATTACTCTTGGGTGCTTGGTACCCTTGAGCTTGTTCCTCTTGGGTGCTTGGGCGCCCTAGACGGTTGGTGGTGTTCGGAGCTCAATCATTGTGGTGTAAAGCTCCGGGCAAGCGTCGGGGTCTCCAATTAGGTTGTGGAGATCGCCCCGAGCAATTTGACGGGTACCGGTGACCGCCCCCAAGGGTTGCCAAAGTGTACGGGTTCGGTGACCGCCCCCAAGGGTTGCCATTTGTACGGGTTCGGTGACCGCCCTCAAGGGTCCCTTAGTGGAATCACGGCATCTTGCATTGTGTGAGGGCGTGAGGAGATTACGGTGGCCCTAGTGGCTTCTTGGGGAGCATTGTGCCTCCACACCGCTCCAAACGAAGATTAGCATCCGCAAGGGTGTGAACTTCGGGATACATCGTCGTCTCCGCGTGCCTCGGTTATCTCTTACCCGAGCCCTTTACTTATGCACTTTACTTTGTGATAGCCATATTGTTTCATGTCATATATCTTGCTATCACCTAGTTATTTATCTTGTTTAGCATAAGTTGTTGGTGCACATAGGTGAGTCTAGTTGTTGTAGGTTTTGTGCTTGACAAATTAACCGCTAGGTTTATTCCGCATTTGTTCAAGCCTAAACCGTAATTATTTTAAAGCGCCTACTCACCCCCCCCCCCCCTAGGCGACATCCACGATCTTTCACCAAAAGCATGTTGTAAATTATAGCAACTCTGTTCCTTTTGTTGTAATGACTAATGCCTTCAGATCCTACTTGTAGCGGCGTATCATTGTAGCGAAAGTACAAGCATCAGATCACATGGGCATGAAATGGTTCTAGAAACCAAAAGCCTGTTGTAAATTATAGCTTTTTTTTGTAATGCCTAATGCCTTCGGATCCTATTTGAATCGCAATAAAACTATAGCGGAAATAGAAGTATCAGATCATGAGGGCATTAAAATGTTCACTGTTATGTTAAATGTACCCCACTGTACTATTTTGTAATGCTTGAATGCTTACAAAAAATATTTGTTAGAATGTTTAAATGCTTATCAGTAGTACATGTGTGATTCCCTAGGGCTAACCGAGCAAGTAGATGAAATAGATGAGATTAGAAGGGAAGGGAATTAGGGGGAGCGGGTGACATGAGGGGATATGAGAATAGAATAAAGCCTGAAGGTGAATGTAACTAATTAGATATTTAATTATGTTTGCAAACAAGTAGATCCCATCAGCATTTGATCTCTCCAAATTATTGCACATATAGGATTGCAAGACAAGTAGCTACATGTGAATTGAAATTATAAGCCGTGTGTATTCAAAATTTAAATTCTATTGAGACGTGCACTACACGTGCATACTAGCTAGGGGACTCGCTACGGCGAAAAAGCCGCTCTTCCATCACTATCGGAAGAAGTCACAAGGCATTCTCCCGCTGTGACGAAGAGACAAGCATTCCATATGCCTGCAATAGTTGCAACCCACATGACACGAGGTCCATGTCGTTGAAGTTGCAAAGCTATCGGGGCCGCCTCCCCGACGTCCACTTCCCCAACACGCCTTGCGCACTCAACCAGTATCGTTTCTTATGTCGTCATCCCGACATGCCACTGCAGATACGTGCGTTGTACATGCACGTTTACTAGTATTTTTAAAATATTCACGCATTTCAAAAACATATTTTTGACTTAATAAATATTTATATAATACCAAAAATGTTCCCATACTTAAAAAATATTTTTTATAATTCATAAAAATGTTTTAAATTATAAAATTTAAAAATTTCACAAATATGTATTTTAAAATGTTAATCATGTATTTTGAAAATGCTAAACATCTATATAAATGTTTTATATGTATACCCAAAAATGTACAATGTGTATGAAAAAATAGACATCAAAACATATATAAATGCTAACCGTGTATCTAAAAAGTGCTAAACATGTATGAAAAAATATCCCAGATCTATATGAAAAATGTACAACGTGTACAAAAAATGTAGACATGTGTTAAAAAATGAAAAAAAAACTTGAAGAATATAGGTGAAAGGGAAGAATCCCAGAGAAAGAAACAAAGATAGCGAAAAAAATAAAGCAAAAAAGCGAAGAAACCAGATAAAACTGAAGAAAACAGTGAAAATCCCGATAAGAAACCACTGAGAGAAACAAACACGCGTCCTCAGCTACACCACTGGGTCGGCCCAGTTACCTCCGCGTTAAAGGCGAGCTTGGGCTTTGCCTCGCGGTAGGCGATACATAGCTCTGGCGTAATTCGACTGGATGTACCTTTCAAACTTTTGTGACGTTAGAAAAAGAACGTTCCTACATTATAGCGATGTTGCTGACAAAGGAGAAAATGAAACAAGTATAAAAAGAAAATGGGCCAAAGCTACAATCACCGCGAGATGGTTATTTTCAATTCAGTTTAATAACTGCGAATCAAGCCTCTCTAAATTCTTGGACAAACATGGAACGATCCGCATACGGCATATCCCCCTCGGGTCACACATAGCTTTCAGACCAGAGTTGCATTAAGCCTTGCAGGTTGCAACTTGAGGTGTCTGGTATGGAAAATATCTGAAAAAAGGGAAATATATCATTAAATATTTCAAGAATTGTCGATCTACGTGGTGCCATTTGTTTGGTTAAAATCCCATCCATATCTATGGACATCATGTTAACACCCGGCCATCCCCATTCCACACATTTTGTTTTGAACCTACTAAATAAACATTACAACCATACCATATATAATGGCAATTTGACGGCCGAGAGAGAAGTTTCCGACATAGCAAGACCTTTTCAGTACAACGTTGTTGAGAATGCATCTTATAATCCCAACCATTAAGTACTCTTGGTACAATTATTTGGCCTATTTGATGGTTCATCAAAATGGCGCAATAAATTCACAAGAGTGATATTTACATTTATCTATCGTACCGTGATATTTCAAAACCGAACCAAATATATATATGTAGCTTCAGAAGAAAAAGACCCAAAAAATTGCCCCCAAAAAAGAAGAAGAAGAAGACGAAATCGACATTGATAGTTGTTATCAATGGGCCGAATTCACAGCCCAGTTTTAATTGAACTAGCCAGTACCATTGATTGCTCTATTTGTACTCCATATTTTTGTACCCCTCAATTTTTTTTGGTATATTTTTTGTTTGAAGAGTTGTGGTTGGAGTTTGAATTTGAATTCCCATGACATGACATAGTAGTACAAGATTTTGGGAATTGAGAGGAGTGCCTCAGACAAGGGGCCTCCAGCTTTGCTTTACTGAAATGTTGTGCGGACGACACCAAACAGTCTGCAGATAAGCGAGGGAGCAAAGCTGTCGCTCGCCAGGCGGTACACGCGCCTCCCGTCGTCCGCCGAACAACAAACGTTCCAGATTCCGATCGTCCAACCAATCAGCCACGCAGCCCACACTGGCTGCTGCGCACAGCTACCTACGCCATGGCATTGGCGACGCCGCTCCGCCACCTCCTCGCCGCGCGGCCCGAGCCCGCCGCCGGAGCGGCGCCGTCCCTGCAGGCGCAGCCAGCGCGCGCCTTCCCGCCCCACCACCGCGCCCTCAGGCTCGTCGCGGCGCCTTCAGTGTCTCCGGCATCCGCCAGGGTCGCGGCGAGGGCCGGGGGCGGGGGGCGGCCGACGGTGCTGGTGACGGAGAAGCTGGGCGCGGCGGGGCTGGAGCTGCTGCGGGCGTTCGCGAACGTGGACTGCGCGTACGAGCTCACGGCGGAGGAGCTGCGCGCCAAGGTGTCGCTGGTGGACGCGCTGGTGGTGCGCAGCGCCACGCGGGTGACGCGGGAGGTCTTCGAGGCGGCGCGCGGGCGGCTGCGCGTCGTGGGCCGCGCCGGCGTCGGCATCGACAACGTCGACCTGCAGGCCGCCACCGAGGCCGGCTGCCTCGTCGTCAACGCGCCCACCGCAAACACCGTGGCCGCCGCCGAGCACGCCGTCGCGCTCCTCGCCGCCATGGCCCGCAATGTCGCCCAGGCCGACGCCTCGCTCAAGGCCGGTACGTGCGTGCGCCCCTCGTTTTCTCTTCCCACCACACGCTGCGTAGGTAGATGGATAAGGTGGATACCTACGGTCACGGGAGCGATTCGGTCGACCGAAGTATGATGTGTTCTGGACGACGCATACTGTTGAGTGTTGACTTACTTTTTTTTTGGAGTTACTTAATGTATCACATCTGCATTTTAGTAGTATCTGATTCTAAAATTTCAGCATTGATATAAGTTGTCTTCTACTAGTAGTAATTTTCAACAGAGAATCTATTAAGCAGCCATCTGCTTTTAAACTTTACCAACATTTGACGACCCTGCACCTATAAGTCTGTTGCTGTTGCTCTATGGAATATACGATTGCTCCAAAATGTGGGTGCCTACGGGGGCAATTTACTCGATCGCAGAATCCTACGAAGTTTTCTGATCAATGTACTTCATCTGCAACTTAGTAGTACTAGCTGTTAAGACTTTTAGTATGGAAATGTGTTCGCTTGCAGTTAATTTTCGACAGCGAATCTACTAGAACAGTTATCTCCATTTTACATTTTACCAATATTTTGATCCTGTTTGGTGATCCACCTAATAATTCTACACTGTCGCTCGGTGGAATATAAGATTACTGTAGCTTCGTTCTATTTAATTTTTTTTATCGTTGCTAGCTTGGATCCGTAAACTGAAACTTTACACTATGCGCATCATACTGAATTAGTACACTGAACTACATAAATTTGAGTCGACTGTGTGAAAGAACAGAGTAATTGTTTGGTTCGGAACTTTTTTTATTTTTTTGAAAACGGGCAAAAGATTTGCCATGTATATTAATTAAGAGAGAATAGAGTTTGTGTTACAAACACCCCTTAACAATACAGGGAAGAACCACTCTCCCGGCATGATGGACCCTTAACAATAGAGTTCGGAACATTTATCAACATGGCAAGTTCGAATGGAAACTTTTTCACTGAATGAAATGCTTAAATAGCAGTGGCAATATTCATCATGCTGCATTGCACCTCGTGCTAATCTAGTGTCACGATTTGCTTTGTGCATATTCAGGCAAATGGCAGCGCAGCAAATATGTTGGCGTTTCCTTGGTCGGAAAGACAATAGCTATTATGGGCTTCGGGAAGGTTGGTTCAGAAGTTGCTCGACGCGCGAAAGGACTTGGAATGGATGTCATTGCTCATGATCCATATGCCCCCGTCGATAGAGCCCGGGCTATCGGTGTAGATCTTGTATCGTTCGATGACGCCATCTCTACTGCAGACTTCATATCACTGCATATGCCTCTAACACCATCAACAACAAAAATTTTCAACGATGAGACTTTTGCAAAAATGGCGAAAGGAGTAAGGATTATCAATGTTGCGAGGGGTGGAGTGGTTGATGAAGAAGCATTGTTGAGAGCACTTGATAATGGGACTGTTGCACAGGTAGTCTTTTTTGTCATGTCCATTGATCCAAATGTTGGTAATGCATATTGCTGTGAAACAGTTGTCATGACTCATTTAGTTATGCCATTATCTTGGGTATAGTGTGTTATTTAGCATAGACAGTACACATTTCTTTTCTTTTTTTGTTTCAAAAGGTTTCCATTGGCCTTTTTCTGATTGCTTCGCGATGTGAGTCAGGCAGCACTCGACGTGTTTTTTGAAGAGCCACCGCCAAAAGACAGCAAGTTAGTACACCATGAAAATGTCACGGTGACGCCTCACCTTGGAGCTAGCACAACAGAAGCACAGGTTTGCTGTTTGTTTTGCAACAATCTCTGCACCATACATCTTACTAGCCTATCCTCTTAACTTTGCCCGTTGTTCGTCGACAGGAAGGCGTTGCCCTTGAAATCGCAGAGGCCATTATCGGTGCGTTGAAAGGTGAACTGGCTGCCACTGCTGTCAATGCCCCAATGGTCTCTGCTGAGGTACTCCCATTGCCAAGGACTATACTTTTGTACTTACAGCACAATGCACACTCTGCTTCAGTTTGAACACTTCATCTGTTCCGACAGGTTTTAGCCGAGTTATCCCCATATGTCATCCTTGCTGAGAAGTTGGGACGCCTCGCCGTGCAACTCGTGGCTGGTGGCAGTGGGATCAAGGCAGTCAAGGTCGTCTACTCATCGGCTAGAGACCCGGATGACTTGGACACAAGAATTCTCCGCAGCATGGTCACAAAAGGCATCGTCGAACCCATTTCGAGTGCATTTGTCAACATTGTCAATGCCGACTACGTTGCTAAGCAACAAGGGCTCCGCATAATTGAGGAGCAGATTATCCTCGACGGCTCCCCTGAGGTCCCTATAAACTCCATCCAGGTCCAGCTTGCCAATGTGGAGTCCAAGTTTGCCGGCGCGTTGTCCGACGACGGCGACATCAGGGTGGAGGGGAAGGTTAAGGATGGCACGCCGCATCTCACGCTCGTCGGCCCTTTCAGCGTCGACGTCAGCCTTGAGGGCAACCTGTTGCTGTGCCGGCAAGTCGACCAGCCGGGCATCATCGGCAAGGTCGGATCGATCCTCGGGAAGATGAACCTGAATGTCAATTTTATGAGCGTTGGGAGGATTGCTCCAGGGAAGCAGGCCATCATGGCCATTGGGATTGATGAGGAGCCTGAGAAGGAAGCTCTCAAGTTGATCGGGGAGACGCCGTCGGTACAGGAGTTTGTCTTTCTAAAGCTTTAGAGAATGTAGGTTGATTTCTACTCCTATATAACATCTCCTGCTTTACTAGTATGATGAGTGGTTTTTGCAAGCTTATTTAGTTTCTTTGTAGAATGATAATTTTAAGCCCACCTGGAGAAGCTGCTGGTAGATACTACTCATCTTACAAACAAATGTGCAGAATGTGATGCCTATTCTTTGGCCCGCTCTCCTACTTTTCGATTGGATGATCTTACTGTTGCTGCTAGCTTGTATGATCTCTGTTTTGTATGCCATCAGAACTTTTTGGATAGACATATCTTCCACAAAAAGTAATTTATGGCTTCAAATTTCTTTGGATGCTGAACCGAAAGCCACTGTTCTGAAACAAATCGCATGATCTGATAATCAACTGTAAGTAGGCTCAGTTTCATCCTATTTAGCCAGCATGTTTCGCATTTGTGATGTAGTTAAATGAAACATCACTGCATTCGTGCGTCAGCATTCTCACTGATAATGTTCTCCCAATTACGACCACATCGTTAGAACAAAAAGGGAAAATTATAACAATTAGTAGAGGTGAAGAGTGTTGTCAGTCTATTAAAAGTTGGGTCTCCTCTGAACCTGAAACACATTCTGCTCTTGGGAGTGTCTAATAGCAGTGAATGATTTTCGGTTTGCCACTGTTCACATTCACCCTCACTCCCCTCTCTAGCCTTATTTTCCTAGTGTCACCGTCGAATCAGGCCAGCCCTCTGAACCCTTTCCATTCCACCTTTCTCCCCCCACCAGGGACAACTAACCCTAATTCTTTGCCATGCTGTTTCATCGTCGACTCCAGCTCGCATCAAGCGTGTCGCCGCCTTGCCACTCGGACACGAAGAAGAAAGACAAGAAAATTGATGATCTTGGTGAGGAAATTTGACTGTTGACGAATTAGAAACCAAGACGGGTCCGTGAGTGGACGAAGGCTAATCCTGAACGGACTCTATGCCAGTAAGTAAATGTACGTAAAACCCTAAACCCTCCTGTTTCTTACCCCAAATTCTCATCGTCTGAGTTTACCGTGGCGATCGACCCTTCTCTCAAATTCTCAACGGAAGCCCCAATACCACATTGAGAGCGGAGATGGAAGGGGAGAGCGAGCCGGCGGCGGCCGCAGCGGTCTTCTCGGCAGTGCTCGACGACGACGATCTCCTGGGCGAGATCCTCGTCCGCGTCGCCTTCCCCACCAGCCTCGTCCGCGCCGCCCTCGTCTGCAAGCGCTGCTCCTCCTCGCCTCCGCGCCCGCCTTCCTCCGCCGCTTCGGCGACCTCCACCCGCCCAGCCTTCTAGGCTTATACGTCGTCACCATGTCCTTTCACGTCCGCGGTCAGGCAATCCCCGCGGTTCGTGCCGGTGCCTCAGCCCCCTGAGCTCGCCGCCGTCGTCCGCCGTCGTCGTTGCAGATTTACATTTTAAGAGAAGTCTGTCTCCACACGTTCTATCATCTCTATACAGAGACTTTGGCTGCCACCCAATAACTCGAGCGTTAAGTTTTTATCCTCCTTTAATTTTAGGGTGGTTACATTAGTATTCTGTTCGTCAGGATTGCCAAACATTGTTTTTGATTCGAACATCTGTGTACCTGTATAGTCTATACAAAGGAGATGCAGGTTTTGAACAAATGCTTTTAGCTGTTTCTAAATATTTTCATTCCTCTTGAAGCTTTTTCGACAAGTAAAATATATTAATATCGCGAAGATACCAATTATACCCACAATAAGGATGCACACAACCAAGAAAAAACTAAAAAAAGAGAGAAATAGAAAACAGAGACCCCATTGCGGTGATGAAGCACTCACAACAGCAACACATTAATCACCACCGAAGACAACACCAGGACCACAAAAGAGATTCTCCAAAAATGACACCTCCATGAAGGAAACAAAGCACAAGCGTTGTCTCTCGCCCAATCGAAGATTGTGAGTTCTCACCCTGAAGAGAGTTCGAGTTCCCAAAACAATGCCTTCAGCAAGGCCATTGCCACGTACAACTAATGAAGGCTAGACCTTGGGTTTTCAACTTGAAATTCGCAACTCGGTATTCAAGGAGCACCACCAAATAATGAAGTCCACCTGTGCTGCCACCCCTCTTTCCAAGGCTGCTGCAAGTGACCAAAACCCGACACACAGGAAAAACTTGTGCCGTCATTCTTCATCGCCACCAGGACACCTCTCCACCATGATAAACTTTCGATCGCAGTAACCATGGCTTTCTCCATTTGTCAATGCCATGGAAATCTATATTTAGACATGTCCCATGGCGTCGTCAAGAAAGTGTAGCTTCGCGCCACTCCCTCATGAAGCCTCACTGGCCGACTATAAGGGAACGCACGACCGGATCGATTCTAATCTAGATATCAAGTAGCGCCATGCGCCAATCGGCGGACACCGAGAGGAAGACCGGAACTCATCGGCATCTTGATCGAGGAGGCCCGCATGAAGCAGATCGATGACATGGCACTCGAAAAACAACAGACCAAACCACCTTTATTTAGGCCGAGCCAGCAGCCCCCACGCCGCCGGCTGGCAGCAGAGGACAAGACGAACGTCGCAGACCCGCTGGTCTTTCGGCATAGAAGGGGCACACGATCGAACCCAATGCGGGAAGCTTCACTCGTTCGGTCCAGATCGAACCCAAACAGGATATGCCCTGTCGCCTCCAAGTGCAGCTGCGCCGCCTGGAGCAAGGCCCGACGCGTCAAACCCCTTCGCCCGATTCAAGCCGTCGTCAGCGCAGATCGGGCCCAGAAGGGCCTGCATCCTCTGCCGCACGCCATGGCAACAAATCGCGCCACCGAAGGCCGGCTACGTCCGATCCGTCATCGCTAGCATCGCTGCACCTCATATTCCACCTCCACTAGCCACCTCTGCGCGCAACCATTGCGGTGCCTCTCCGCACAGGTACACTGCGACTGCGTGCCTCCTCTCCCCTCCACCTTCGGTGAGATGGGCGCTGCCACCACCGCCGATGGCGGTGGCGCCTAGGGGAATTGGCCTGAGGGGGAAATTAGGCTAGGGTTTCGGGGGGCCTCCGGAGTCGTCGTGCGGAAGCGCCCCAGGAGGTAGAGCTGATTTTCCACAATGGTAAGCTAATTTTCCTCATATTTTTATGAGGCAGCCGAAAAAATAGTATCAAGTGAGCTAGCTGGAAATGCAGGCATGGGTTTGCCATAGTGCCAAACACACAATGTCCAACACCACCAGTTTGACACATGGTCGTAAGACTTTAATTACCATGTTGACTTATGCAGCTCTTGTCCTTTACATGCTTGCTTTCATATATGTACTTACAGTAGTTTCTGCATGGTTAGATTGGCCATCTCAGCAAATGCCCGATGTGTGGTGTTCACTTTGATCCGCGATTCCGGTGCTGATTGGGACATTGAAGCATGACTTCTTCACTGGCAAGTTGGTGGCGGCAACACAGAGGACTTCGTCTATGGTGGTGAATACCAGTTCTTGAGTTCCGGGGTGAAAACCCCACGTCTGACCTTCATTGGTTGTACCTGACAGTGGCGGTTTACGCTTCCTTGCTGAAAGCACTATCCGGAAATTACTCGGTCCTTCTCTTCTGGGTGAAAACTCATGATCTGGACTATGTGGTTTGATCTGGCGATGATGGTGTTCATGCATTGTTTCCTTGCTGAAGGTATCGCTGTTGGGGGAACCTTCTCGTCGTTCGGGTGTTTTCAAAGGCAGTGGTAGTAGTTGTTGTTTTGCTGCAGTGGGTCATTTGCCTCGCCTTGACCCTTGTGGCTCCTTTCTTTCTTTCTTTCTTTCTTTCTTTCTTTCTTTTTGGCTGTGTGCGTAATCACCGTCAGAGATGTAATATTAATTTAATTAGCAAGTTAGTCAGCAAAAAAAATTAATTATCAAGTCGATAGTGGCCTCCTCCAAATAGGAAAAGAAATGTCCTTCAATTGCGCTTCACCATCGTGCTGAAGGAGACTTTCGATGTTTTTACGGTACGTAACGATGACAAGTATTTTTCCGTAATTAAGCAAGACTTGTGATTTTTGGCTTCAATGTGTAATTCCCATTTTTTTGCAATTCGAATAGTTTGTCCCATGTCATGCAAGACCGTATGTCTTGAAAAAGCTGGGTTTCGAAGATAGGGAGAGAACAAAGACGAAGAGAGATCACCTTAGGACAAAGCATGGTTTCACTTTTCTGGTTAAGCTATTTAATGCACCAAATAGCTCACATTTTAGTTGCTCAACTTGGAGAGGACTTTGCAAGGCCTATGAATTTAAGGAGGATATGAAAATAACCTTCAATATTCGGCCCGAAGATGAAATTGACGACAATATCGACATTTGGGTGGATGTGGACACGCTTCCAATTCTACCTCTTTGTGAGTTTGTCAAATAAATTTGTTAAGTAATTTATATTGTTTATTTAAAAAATCATTGTCAGCTTATTTCCATTCTTTAAGAAATGTGCGAAAGATAGTAGACAAAACCTACTACACTGATGGGTCTGAACTAACTTACGAGGAGAAAGATCATCTTGTCTCATTTATTATTGATGTTGAGACTTTCAATAAAAAATTATGAAATTCCTTCACATTATGGTCAATACGTGCCACTAGTCCACGTCTTGAACTACGGCAACATCCACGGAAATGGCATGGTAAGATTTTTTACTATTATGACACTAGTGCATCTTTAGCATACATTCTTCTAACTAAAGCTAAAGTATGCTTACTACGTTATTATTATGCTCTTCAACAGAAAATCCTGAAGGATTGTGTGCCTCATATGATGCATACGAAAGGTCACTTGTGATATTATGAGCTTACGGCCAAGTCTGCCTACGGTTCTCCGCTGTGCATACACGATTTCTAAAAGAGATGAAGACCTCAAAATGAAAGGGTGGAAAAAAATTATGAATAATCGCAGGGAGCTACTTGGAGGCAACATGGTGCGAAGCCCACGAATTGGAGACAGGATAATCTCCATTCTCCATAATGAAGGGTCAGGGGCTATCCTGTTTTATGTTATTTTATCTTAGAGAGGGTAGTAGGTCCTAACTAGTTAATACTCATGATCATGCGAGGAGGAGTTGTTATTATGATTATGCTGATGAGTGATGTGCTATAATGATGAGTTGTTAGATGACTATGATGATGATGAGTATGACTTGTTATTATGATAATGATGATGAGTTATTTTTATGATGATGATGCTGAGTTGTTATATCATTATGAGCATGATGAGTTATTATATCAGTGAATGAAAGAGACGTGGATTAGATTCAAGTGGAGGCAACATGGTGCAGATCAACCCATGTTGCCTCCACTTGAATCTAATCCACGTCTCTTTCACCCACTAATACAATAACTCATCATGATCATAAAATCATATGATGAGACTACTGTATAAAACATGTACAAATACATCACCAATACGCAGAAGAAAATAAAAATACAGGAAAAGCTTAGCAGTAGCGCTGGTTGAGCACACGCTACTGCTAGGTAGGTGTAGCAATAGCACTGGATGGACCGGCGCTACTGCTATGTATCTTAGTAGTAGCACGTGTCAAGCCCACGCTACTGCTAAATATCAGCTGTAGCACCGTAGCAGTAGCGCTGGGCCCAACGCTACTGCTAGGCAAATAACCAGCGCTACTGCTAAGCTTTTCCCTAGTAGTGACACATCTCATACCTGATAACTTACGTGCCTCGGTGCTGATAATTTTTTGGATGAGGGGGTGATAAAATATACCCACGGTAACTTTTATGTGAATAGCATGCTAACTGACACATCGCAGACCTGATAACTTATGTACCTCGGTCCTGATAACTTTGGCATGAGGGAGGGGTTGATGAAATATCCACCCGGTAACTTTTGTGTGAATAGCATGGTAACTCACATATCGCAGACCTGATAACTTATATGCCTTGGTCCTGATAACTTTGGGGAGGGGGTTGTTTAAAAACATACCCCTGATAACCTTCGTGTAAATAGTTTGATACTATACGCATCGTATAAGTGCTAACTCACGCACAAACACCGCGGTAACTTTAACCCGAGCTGATAAAAAGGTTAGAGAAACCAGGTTTATGCCCCAGTAGTATCTGTATAAACAACATGGTAACATATGTAGCACACGGGTGATAACTTAACCCAGAAGTGGTAACTATTAATCCAAAAAAATCATTGGAACGTATCAACATGGGATCTAGTTTCGACGCTCTCGTCGTGACACACTTTTTATGTGAAAACGATTTTTCGATCGGACCGACAGTTTTGAGCTACAAAACAATTTGAAATTTTAAAATAGGGGAAAATTTAGGATGACATTAGCTATTCTATCGTCTAGTTTATTTGCATGTGGGGAGATGGTTGGAGGATCATTTTTATACCTTGGTAATTTTTATATAAACAAGATGTAACTTAGTTATCACAAATGTGATAACTTACTTAGCCTGGGCCCCGTAACTTTTGACCCAAAAAAAGTCGTTGGAACGTATCAATATGGGATCTATTTTTGAAGGTCTCGTCGCCACAAATCTTTCATGTGAATTTTTTTTTCAATCGGACCGACGGTTTGAACCACAAAACATTTTGAAGTTTTAAAATAGGGGGAAAATCTAGGATGACATCCGTTATTATGTCCTCTAGTTCATTTGCACGTGGGGAGAAGGTTGGTTGATCATTTTTATGCCCCGGTAATTTCTATATAAACGAGATGATAATTTATGTACCAAAGACGTGATAACTTACTTGGCTTGGGCCTGGTAACTTTTGACCTGAAAAAAAGTCGTCGGAACATATCAACATGGGATCTAGTTTCAAAGGTCTCATTGTGACAATTTTTTTTAATCTCAAAGCAGTTTTTCAATCCGACCATCGGTATAAGCTAGGAAGTATTTTGAAGTTTCGGAATAAAGAGAATCTTTTGATGATGTCATCCTATTTTTATAAGACACATCCCACCAATGGTTTGTATGCAATGGCAAGATGCTCCATGCTCTCGACGCTGGGCTACATGCGTATGTGCTCGTTAGACAAGTGATTTAGTTAGCCTAGGATCTATCGTCCGGATCTGTAGCTAACTTTCGACTGTTCGGAAGTTAGCACAGTCCTTTAAGCTAACATATATGTTGCAACTAAAAACAACCAAGTTTGTTACAGTACTGCCTTTCCTCCTCAAACTCTTGACAGTTTTTTTCGAATTAAGGAGCACATCCCCCAGTTTTCATTCCTCATGAAAACTGATAAAACGGTAATCTTTTTCGCAAGTTACAGTCCAACGTCACCACCAGAAGAACAGAAACGGACTCCAGCAACTACAAAGCCATACCCAAACAAGTTGGCAACTATTAGAAGTAACAACAATTACAAAAGCATGCCAGAACAACCCATGCAACTAATACAAATCAACCAAGTAAATAGAAAACAATACAAAGGAGAGAGAGGTTACCTTGCACCACAGTGGGACTTCCTGCTGGTGGTGTAACAATACCAAAGTTTGTACACAATATTGTGGTGAGGACCTTGACATGTTGGAGTCAAGACCCTAAAGTTATTGTTTTCTTACAAACAGTGTAGGAGATATGCCCTAGAGGCAATAATAAATGTTATTTTTTATCTCCATGCTCATTATTATGTTTATGTTCCATGCTATAACTGCTGTGGTTCCCGAGCCCGTATATCCATAAAGGCTCTGGGGAAAACCCATGTGCACGTGTGGAAAAATAAACGGTAAAATGTATTCCTAGTCATGCCTCTAAGACTAGCTCAAGTGTTGCATGATGATTATGTTTTCCCAATCATGGGCATGTCTATGCCAGCAGCTTTGAGGGCACAATGTTAGAAGAACATTTGTGTTGAATCGACCCGATTGATGTTATGCTATGAGTTACATTCGTCACAAGTTAATGGTTAATAACACAGAGATGGTTAACATTTGCATGATTCCTTAGACCATGAGAGTATCGAGTTTCTTCATGCTTGCTTCATGAAATTTGGGGTTTGTTAAACGTCATCCGTAAATGGGTGGCTATTATGGCGGCTTACGGGTTCATGGAAAAGTATGTCAAGTAACTTGATAGCTCAAGATTGGGATTTGCTCCTCCGACGATGGAGAGATATCTCTGGGCCCTCTCGGTGTTACGGTATCCATCATCGTCTGGCCAGACACTTTGTGATTTGATCACGGGATTGCCGGAACACGATAACGAGAAAAGAGAACAATACCGGTAATGAGGTAACTAGCATAGTGGACAAGTTGTTGATCCACGGGAATGCGAACATGTCTCACCTCGGGTATTTGTAACATATTGCGAAGCAACAGGAATAGCACACGGCGACTGGAGGTTCACTCGAATATTCATTCGTGTGGGTATAGGGGTCAATATGGGTGTCCACGGCTCCGATGTTGATCATTGATCGGAAGGGGTTCCGTGTCATGTCTATACTTCACCGAACCTATAGGGTCACACGCTTAAGGGTCATCTATCTGCTGAATACTAGACAGAGAGTCTGAGAGAAAATCACCAAAAAAGTTTCGGACACCGGAAAAGTTTCGGACAGCGGAAAAGTTCCGCAGAGAGAGGTCACCGGATGAGTTCCGGTGAAACTGAAAAGTTGTTTCAGAGGATACCATAAAGTCAAATTGGTTTCGGCACATGCCCGATAATTCTTGGAGGGTGCCAGAATCATTCTGGAAACTTTTGGGAATTTTCTGGAAGAAAAACCGGAAATGTTCCGGAGCTGCCGGAACCACTTCAGATGCTTTTTGCAGATGAAAATCACTAATCTGGAATTGTTCCAGAACGCGTTCAAAATTATTTTAGTGGGTACTGGAAATGTTCTAAGCCCACATAAATATTTTCAGTTCGAACGGACGCTGAAAAATGTCTTCATGAATAGTGAAAGTGCTTTTTGGGTTACTTTTTGGAAAGCCATTATTTTGGGCTTTGTCCCAAGATATTTTTTGGGAGTGACATGGATGGATGAGGCTCCCTTGGGGGGGCTCTCCTAGGTGTGGCCGGCCACATGGGGACTCCTCCTTGGAGCCCCCTCTTGTGCCTTGGTTTCACATTTGGGTCCTTGTGGAAGGACTTCATTCATGTGCTTTTTGGGTTTTATTGTAAAACCACCCTACCCCTTGGGATTTCCTATAAATAGAGGTGGAGGGGCAGCCCTCCACACTCATCCCTTGCTCTCATACTCATGCCATGCAATGATCTAGCTTCTCTCTCCCTCCCACGAAAAGAGTTTCGTAGAGCCGAAAGGCTGTCTGGGTTCCGGTGGGAACTAGTTCTGGACGGCGAAGCCCTGCCGGATAGATGACACCGTATGTGTGCAACTCTGTAGAGAGGTCGTAGTTTCGATCTTAGTGCCCGAGGGGCTGTTCGTAAGTGCCTCCCGAAGGGCTGTCCAAGTGACGGTCCGAGTTCTGTGAGTCCTCCCGAAGGGCTGTAAGAGTGACCGTCTGAGTTTCGAAGGTCCTCTCGAAGGGCTGTCCGCGACACCGTCTGGGGGACTGTTCGACCGCCTCCCGGAGGGCTGTCCGGGGCGCGGATGAGGGTATACATCCTCGCGGTTGGGAGGTTGTAAATCCTAGCTGCGGGGATCTGCACCGCCGATCGTCATCGACTCTACTTCCGCTGCGCTACGAGTCGGTAACGAAAATGATCAAACCTTGTATGCAGTCTCCATAGTGGTCCTGGGCTGGTGCGTAGGTCAGAATTTTTTTGTTTTCTACTGTGTTACCCTACAGTGGCATCATGAGCCGTGCTATGCGTAGATGCAGGTTGCGATCTAGAATACATGAGATGTATGGGTGTTGCACAATATAATTAGATAGTAGATGAGTTCTATTACTGAAAATTATTTGTGCGGGTAGCAGATGAAATCTGTTACCCGATATTCTTGTTGCTTCCCTGGAATTTGCATATTTCTGATCTTGATAACAGCATGGTGGAGTTTCAATGTTCTGGCAATCCGCGATCCTGATTGATCAACGAAGTGCTAACAGTTCATTGAATTCCATCGTAGTTAAAAAGAAAGATGAAATTTCGCAGACGAAAGGGCAATGCAGATATGATCTGCACGGGGGTCATGCGTATGACGAAGTTCAGTATGGGGCTCGAGATTTTATTATCTCGTGTCTCATACACCCCGCGATGTTAATCTAGCGACTTGGATTATCATACTTGATGATGGATGTTGGTAGCTTCGGTTTGTTTCGAAACCTTAGAAGCCACGTAAAACAAGTTTTTGCTTGAACCGATTAGAGACGTCTAACTTGGTTTTGCAGGAGGGTTTGCATGTGCATATGATGTAGTATAGCAGTGCTCATAATAATTTGATTATGCATGAGATGACTATATGATGTAAATTAATTAACATGACCTGCGTGTCATGATTCGGCATGATGGCTGGAGCCATATGATTGCACTTTAATGACCTGTGTATCAACCTTAAGTAATGCATTTATTTTATCTGCTATGGAGATAGCAATATTATCTGGTGCATCGACAAGGTGGTGGCAATCTTCGCAAAGGTGAACACCGACGCGAATGCCGAAGACGAAGAAATGAAAGACTTCTCCGTCAGAAAGGGCTATACCATATCATGCTAATTACGAATTGCCTGAGATGTTTATCCCTTATGTTGCACCCTTCTTGATTGCACAGTAGTCGCTTTTTATAAGGGTGATCTCTCACAAAAATATCAAGTAGTTAGTGTTCTCCCAAGTGTAGCACCGTCACGGCACCTAACTTTTCGGGGTGCGCCATGGTTGCATGGGTACGAACGATTAGGGATGTGTGAGGCGGGTGAGGTCAGACCTCGCAGCAAGATCACTTGGTTGTCTTGACGTTCATGGCAGGATCATCCTGAGCTCGAAACACACGCATCGAAAGATGAACAAGAGTCACATAGAGATGTGATCGGCAAGTTGGCCTACCGATTAAAATTCCCGTCATGAGATGATGATTCTATGGCGATGAATTGAAGTCTGGATCTTGAATCACTCACAATCAATTATGAGAGATATTGATTTGAGTGGGAGCGCACTTTTGAATTAACTTGTTTAATTCTCAGTGCAATTAATTTTGAACAGTGTATAAGTGTGATTTGCATAATAGTTGTAGATTTATGGCTCGCATTTCCACCTTCCCTATTTAAAATTGAATAGCTGTTAAATATCTGGTTAAAACTTTACGGTTGGTAACGTAATGTGAGGATTGTCCTCAAGAGTGCGAAGAAGGACTTTGTCCTATCGCATACTTTCGGTATTCTCTCGCTTATGCTATGGATCATGTGACTCTCGTCCTTCGATCCAAAAGCTAGAATTCCGTTTCAGTCAAGTGCAATATGTTTGCTTCCATGAGACCAGAACTTTGAAAGTTTGGATAGTTATGTGATATTCATGGAATCTGAAAATCATTTTCAGAGACAGACAAAGGCTAAAAGATATGAGATATCCAAAGCAATGTTTGTTTGCAAACTATTAGTAAAGGAGTTTACTATGCATTAGACTGATAAGAGAGGGATCCAGAAGAACGCCTGTCATATGATGAAAGGTGAATAAAACAACAACTTAAAGAGAAAGGAAGTATCCGAAGGGTGTTAGTGAAACTTTCACGCCTAGGAAGTCCGGGGCTAACGCCACTCTTAAGTTGGGTGCTTCTTCTGGAAGTAGGAGAAATACTAAAAGTTAAACTGTTAGAAGTATAAAGGCAATAAGAAAGAAGACTGGAATATCCAGATCATGTATGAATGTCATACAAGTTTTTGATGTATAGAAGGCTGGTCAAAGATATAGTTCTTGGGAATTATGGTTAAACATGTTAATCACTAATTCTTGGGTATTGTGAGACAATCACAAAGGTACCCGCTCGATTGCATTCTGTTGCAACTCGATGTAAGAACTACTATGGCCTGAAAGACTAGCCAGGAATGAGGTTTTAATACACGCTGGGAACATAGTAATAGTTACTATACCTTCCATCGGTGTATTCCCTATGTATTTACTTTCATAATTCATTTTAGAGTTTCATACACTCTAGCCCTTTGCATAAGGTATCTTGCAAAAAGGCTGTTCATAAGAGAACTTTTTATGTTCGATGTTATGAATAACATAAGGGCCATACTTTCATTGAGAATGAGATGTATGTTATGAATAATGATAAATAATATATTATCTCTGGATTTACTTTCATAATTCATTTTAGAGTTTTACACTCTAGCCCCTTGCACAATGTTGTTGCAAAAGGGTTGTTCATAAAAGAACAATTGTTGTTCAGTATTATGAATAACATGAAGGGCCATGCTTCCATCCAGATGGGATGTATGTTATGAATATTGATAGTAATATGATACATCCATAACACTGACGCTAAATGTCGTAAGACTAAGAGAATATCACACAAGTGTGGCACTGCATTTGGTCACATTGGAGAAACCCGCATGGATAAATTCCATTATGATGGATTTTGAAGTCGTTTGATTTTGAATCATCTGACACTTGCAACTTTCCTCCGAAAAGTGAAGTGACTGAAATTCCGTTCACAGGCCATAAGGAACGAGCAAAGAACTTATTGGTGATCATACATTTTGATGTATGTAGTTCAATAAATGTTGTTGCAAGTAGTGGATTTATCTATCTTCAGAAATGACTCAAGTAGATATGTGGATATTTACTTGATGAGACGTAAGTCTGGATCTTTTGAATTCATTCAAAAGGTTTTCAAAATGAAATAGAAGTTATTGTAACAAGAAAATTATGTTCCTACAATTCGATTGCAGAAAGGAATATTTGAGTTACAAGTTTAGCGAATGTCTGATGAGTTGTGAAAGGGGTTTCATAACTTGCACCTCCCGAAACACCACTGCAAATGGAAAGTCCGTGAAGATGTAATCGAACCATTTATGACATGGTAAGATCAAAGATGACATAAATAAATTTGCCATTATCCCTTTTAAAGAGTGATGCTTTAGAGACTGCGGCTTTTACACTGAAAAGAGCTCCATCAGGTCTGTTGAAATGACGCCATGGTATGGTACGCCCAACTATGTTATATCTTTTCTTAAACATTTGGAATATGGGGCTTGTGTAAAAGGTTACAAACCTATTCCAAATCAGACAAGTGCTACTTTGTAGGTTATCCCAAAATGTTGGGTATTCCTCCCTCACTATGCCGAGGCAAATAGGTTTGCCACTAAGAACGGTATGCTTTTTGAAGAAAATGGTTCTTTCAAAAAGGTGAGTGGGAGAATAGTGCAACTCGACGAGATAAACAGTATCTTCGTCATCAGATCAAAGGAAAGAGACCTTGGAAGTAATTTCAGGTTTTCCTACTGCGACTGATACGGAAGTCTCTACAATAAAATGTATGGACTTCGGTCGAACTTGCAGCTGAACCACGTAGGCAAAAGTTCGTGCAAACCTCTCAGGTGCGCAAACGAGATATTGTTGTTAAACAACAATATACCTACAATACACAAGGAAGCGTTGATGGGCCCTGACTCCGGAATTGGCTAAATGCCAATACAACCCGAGTTAGTTTCCATATAAGTGATTCAAGATTAAAACCTTGATACACCTTTCGGAAGACTTAGAGTCTAACGAATATTTATGGAACTTAAAACTGATACGGATAAAAATGTTTTATCCATAAAGCTCGACTTGTTGCAATAACAAGTTCAAGGAGTTGACTACGATGAGGTTGTTTCATCGTAGCGATGCTTAAAGTCGGTTCGGGTTGAACTAGCAATTAATACATATTTCAATCATGAGATATGAAACATGGATGACAATAGGATTTCCATCTGATGGAAATGAAACCAAGGACTTGCATGTGTTACAGTCCAAGGTATTTTGTCAATCCAGAGGATGCTAGTAAGTATGCAAACTTCAGAGTTCCAGCAATGGACAGAAGAGAGCAAAATGGAGTTGGAATCTTTGTGTTTTGATGAAATAGTCAAAGGGGTTTGACTTCATCAATGGGTAACGAAGATGCTTATGATTCAAGAAAGTAAGTGGGAGCATAATTAAATTTCTGAAAAATGTTGTGTGCTTGACACATTGTTAATTGGAAATAAATTTCTTGACACGAATTAGGACTTCATTTGAAAATAGTTTTTCGATGAAGTGCTTGGGCTAAATAGCCTTTATATTAGGCGTGATGATCTATGGAGATAGATTTACCTAATCGGGTTGAGCAAAGATACATATTGACAAGATGCTAAAACCTTTTAGCATTAAAAACGTCAAGGAGTGATTCTTGCCGAAGTCACATGAAAAGAGTTTTTGCAAGACTCGGTGTCCCAAAACACTGATGAGCAAAATACATGATGGAGATTCCACACACTCTTGTGTTTGGATTAATAATGTATTCCATGGTATGTAAAAACAAACCAGATATGTCCAATACTCCCAAAGTTGTTGCGAGTATAGATACCAAAGTGATCAAAAGTACTGATCATGGGACAACAGTGAAAAAGGGTCATTGAATACTATAGTAGCACTGATAACATGTTTTCTCGCAAGCGGAGATCATGAAGAGTTCGTTGTAAAAGGTTAAATCGATACAGTCTTCATCCATGCTCCAAGCGATTTTCGATTTAAGTTAAGGGTTTTGTGCAATACACAATATGGTGGCACGGTAGTTGGAAATTGTTCCAAACAAGTTACTGTGGCGAATTCTATAACAGAGGCAAAGTATGTTGCCGCTTTTAAAAGCGACAAAGAAGATGTTGAATCATATAGTTCATTCATGAACTTAGTATGGTTCCAAGATGGCTTTTTTCAATGGGACACTGCTGCAGGTAGTTGCTCCATAACTCAGTCTGAGGAATCCAGGTTCGACCTGTGATTCACATACATAGAAAACCAAGTCCACACAAAATATGAATTTTGTGAAAGCGTGAAAACGCGAGGATATGAAAAGATACACACGGAGCTGAAGTCGTCAGATTTGTTGGACATCAGGCTATACCACAAGCGAAGCATATTTACACCGGTGTGCCACAGGTGTAAAGTGCATTAGCATTAACTAGATTATTGACTCTAGTGCAAGTGGGAGTCTGTAGGAGATATGCCCTAGAGGCAATAATAAATGTTATTATTTATCTCCATGCTCATTATTATGTTTATGTTCCATGCTATAACTGCTGTGGTTCCCGAGCCTGTATATCCATAAAGGCTCTGGGGAAAACCCATGTGCACGTGTGGAATAATAAACGGTAAAATGTATTCCTAGTCATGCCTCTAAGACTAGCTCAAGTGTTGCATGATGATTATGTTTTCCCAATCATGGGCATGTCTATGCTAGCAGCTTTGAGGGCACAATGTTAGAAGAACATTTGTGTTGAATCGACCCGATTGATGTTATGCTATGAGTTACATTCGTCACAAGTTAATGGTTAATAACACAGAGATGCTTAACATTTGCATGATTCCTTAGACCATGAGAGTATCGAGTTTCTTCATGCTTGCTTCATGAAATTTGGGGTTTGTTAAACGTCATCCGTAAATGGGTGGCTATTATGGCGGCTTACGGGTTCATGGAAAAGTATGTCAAGTAACTTGATAGCTCAAGATTGGGATTTGCTCCTCCGACGATGGAGAGATATCTCTGGGCCCTCTCGGTGTTACGGTATCCATCATCGTCTGGCCAGACACTTTGTGATTTGATCACGGGATTGCCGGAACACGATAACGAGAAAAGAGAACAATACCGGTAATGACGTAACTAGCATAGTGGACAAGTTGTTGATCCACGGGAATGCGAACATGTCTCACCTCGGGTATTTGTAACATATCGCGAAGCAACAGGAATAGCACACGGCGACTGGAGGTTCACTCGAATATTCATTCGTGTGGGTATAGGGGTCAATATGGGTGTCCACGGCTCCGATGTTGATCATTGATCGGAAGGGGTTCCGTGTCATGTCTATACTTCACCGAACCTATAGGGTCACACGCTTAAGGGTCATCTATCTGCTGAATACTAGACAGAGAGTCTGAGAGAAAATCACCAAAAAAGTTTCGGACACCGGAAAAGTTTCGGACAGCGGAAAAGTTCCGCAGAGAGAGGTCACCGGATGAGTTCCGGTGAAACTGAAAAGTTGTTTCAGAGGATACCATAAAGTCAAATTGGTTTCGGCACATGCCCGATAATTCTTGGAGGGTGCCAGAATCATTCTGGAAACTTTTGGGAATTTTCTGGAAGAAAAACCGGAAATGTTCCGGAGCTGCCGGAACCACTTCAGATGCTTTTTGCAGATGAAAATCACTAATCTGGAATTGTTCCAGAATGCGTTGAAAATTATTTTAGTGGGTACTGGAAATGTTCTAAGCCCACATAAATATATTCAGTTCGAACGGACGCTGAAAAATGTCGTCATGAATAGTGAAAGTGCTTTTTGGGTTACTTTTTGGAAAGCCATTATTTTGGGCTTTGTCCCAAGATATTTTTTGGGGTGACATGGATGGATGAGGCTCCCTTGGGGGGGGGCCCTCCTAGGTGTGGCCGGCCACATGGGGACTCCTCCTTGGATCCCCCTCTTGTGCCTTGGTTTCACATTTGGGTCCTTGTGGAAGGACTTCATTCATGTGCTTTTTGGGTTTTATTGTAAAACCACCCTACTCCTTGGGATTTCCTATAAATAGAGGTGGAGGGGCAGCCCTCCACACTCATCCCTTGCTCTCATACTCATGCCATGCAATGATCTGGCTTCTCTCTCCCTCCCACGAAAAGAGTTTCGTAGAGCCGAAAGGCTGTCTGGGTTCCGGTGGGAACTAGTTCTGGACGGCGAAGTCCTGCCGGATAGATGACATCGTATGTGTACAACTCTGTAGTGAGGTCGTAGTTTCGATCTTAGTGCCCGAGGGGCTGTTCGTAAGTGCCTCCCAAAGGGTTGTCCAAGTGACGGTCCGAGTTCTGTGAGTCCTCCCGAAGGGCTGTCCGAGTGACCGTCTGAGTTTCGAAGGTCCTCCTGAAGGGCTGTCCGCGACACCGTCTGGGGGACTGTTCGACCGCCTCCCGGAGGGCTGTCCGGGGCGCGGATGAGGGTATACATCCTCGCGGTTAAGAGGTTGTAAATCCTAGCTGCGGGGATCTGCACCGCCGATCGTCATCGACTCTACTTCCGCTGCGCTACGAGTCGGTAACGAAAATGATCAAACCTTGTATGCAGTCTCCATAGTGGTCCTGGGCTGGTGCGTAGGTCAATTTTTTTTTGTTTTCTGCTGCGTTACCCTACAAACAAGCCAAAATTTTGACAAGTCGTTGAAATTTTTGCTAGAAATTTTGGCATCATATCGCATCGAGAAGAAATGCATGCACAAGAGGACAACGATCGCCGCATGGCCATGTCTGCCATTTTGCATTTCACATGGAAGGAAAACACAACATGTCATTACAACGACTCTGCCCTTTAGTTGGTCACTATATAGAGGTCAAACATGCAGTCTTGCCACCTAATGTAGTTGTACATCTGTCAGTCTATTGCCTCTAAGTCATCCGTAATCACTCGTCGGCAATACATGTATGTACGCAAGACAAATATTGAGCCTCTGCCCCTGTTATAGATTTGCATCAGCATCCCACAACGCCCTCATTAAGCTTGGTGATGCCTCTGTATTGACATAAAAAACATTTCTCCTCCCACACCGACATGACCATCTGAACTGAGCTTAAATTCAACAGCTCTATCTTCTATTGCCTTCACAACTAGCATGCTCTCTATCTCAACGAAATAACAAAAAAAATGGCCAACAAATGTTAGGTGGTTAATTTGCGAAAAAATGGTGGGTGAAAAAGATCATATGCATCTAAGTGATTGTTTTCCTCTCACCATATGAGTTAAGTCGGTGTTATAAGAAAGTAACAAATTTTTAGACATGGAGAACCAAATATTTAATATTTGCACATACAATACGAGCAAGAGCACTCTATTGTAATCAAAATAACCATGTGTCTTAAGAAGATTCAGAAATCAAGTACAACATGGTACCAAAAGTTATACAGCATGGTACCAATATTTTCTACTACAATGGCTGATAGACGTTGCACGTACAAAAGGGAGGTCGTGCAAATTTCTGAATCGTTTTTAATATATTTGGTTCTCACTTTTTAGAAGCATCATGGTTTTGAGTACGTGGAAAGAAAGTATTGTTTAGAACTAAAAAATGAATAGGAAACCAAAGTGTTCATATCTTGCAAAGAATGGAGCAAAAAAGATAGGAATAATCCATTGTATAGCACAGAACTAGTAATGGCAAATCCAACGCCAGATTCAATAAATCTACACGAAGATCTAGATAAAGGCAAGATTGCATCAACACCAAAACCTACAATAGATAATGGGTACCTCCCTACAATAGCTTCTTTCACCCCTCTCATTTCATTATTATCCAAAACTTGAACCTCAAGACCAAAGCAAGGAAAATTCATCTATGGAAAGGGAAACATAACCAATATTAACATAGAATCAACCATGTAAAGAAACATTGGACCAAAGATGAGGAAAATACATAAATAGTCCATCATGCATGCTAGTAGCCTTCCAACAATCTCATGAATCTAATGAAGCACAGAGCAAATTCCATGACTGCACAAAACTGATTATTTTGTTAGCTGGACGTCACAAAGACAAAAGCAGAAAGTTCTAAAACCCATAAAACTAGTCACTGCCAAAATGATATGTTTTATAAAAAGAAAATTGACTTCATTGCTCCCTGTTCATAGGAAGTGTTAGAGTGAAGACATGAAGATATCATGAGATAAATATGACTAATTAGGAAAAAGACAAGACAAACTAAGGGCACCCCTCTTATTATATGCATGCAATAAGTTACCATATAATGTACTAGAAGTTCATATGCCTAATTTTCAAAGAAACTATGGTAGTACTACTCATGTGAGCCCCAATCAGCCAAATCATACATGTATTGATGAATCAAAGCAGAGTTGCATATGCTACCATCTATTTAAACGACATCTTTGTGCTGGTCAAACATCACATTCTCGGTAAACCTCTCCTATTCTGACAGAACTAGATAGATGGTAAACAAATTTACGACGCAAAAACTAGATCAAGTAGGAATAATTAATAGCATGTACAAGGAAACCAAAAGAAGTGTATGTCGCCTGATAAGACAAGAATGTCTGGATTTCATGGCCTAATGGTTCAATTGTACAAATTGCTGGAATAATCCACTTCATTGTTAGAACTTTTAAAACAAGAAATCTAATCCAGCATGAACGTGCGTGCAGTTGCATGGACTTGCGACGTGTCAAGCCGTTCGTTGGCCAAGCATGTGGCACATCGAGCCAACTCCATGCAGCACATGAGCATATCTGAGAAGGTCATTTTTTTTCTACTTATAATGGCTGATAGAAGTTGAACATACAAAAATGAAAGTCATGCAAATGTATGAATCTTTTTAAATATTTGATTGTCACTGTTCACAAGCAGCATGCTTTTAAGTAAGTGGACAAAAAAGATTGTCTAGAAGCAAAATTTCTCTTCGAATAGCAAACCAAAGTGTTCATATCTTGCAAAAATGTAGCAAAAATATAGGGACAATCTATTGTAGCACAGAACCAACAATGGAAAATCCAACACCGGATTCACTAAATATACTCAAAGATCAAGATAAAGGCAAGATTGCATCAACAACAAAACCTACAATAGATAATGGGTACCTCCCAACAACAGTGTCCCTCGCCCATCTCTTTTAACAATTATCAAAAACTTTGAACCTCGAGACCAAAGCAAGGAAAACTCATCTATGGAAAGACAAATATAATCAACAATAACATAGAATTAACCATTTAAACAAACATTGGACTAAACATGAAGCAAATAAACAGTCCATGCCTTCCAACAATTTCATGACTCTAATGAAGTAGAGAGCAAATTCCATGACTACACAAACCTGCTCTACACCCATAAAACTAGTCGCCACAAAAATGATATGTTTTATAAATAATACAAATGGACTTCCTCACTGCCTATTCATAGGAAGTGTCGGAATGAAGACATCATGAGATAAATATGACTAATTAGGGAAAGTACAAGACAAGTCTTGAATGTAAATTTGTTAGATGATAACACAAAATAAGGTTTTATAGGCCAGCAGGAGGAACCCGTCCTTTAACAGAAATTAAGGGAACCCCTCTTAGTACAAAAATGATATGTTCTATAAAAAATATACAAATGTACTTCCTCATTGCTTGTTCATAGGAAGTGTCAGAATGAAGACATCATGAGATAAATATGACTAATTAGGGAAAGTACAAGACAAGTCTTGAATGTAAATTTGTTAGATGATAACACGAAATAAGGTTATATAGGCCAGCAGGAGGAACCCGTCCTTTAACAGAAATTAAGGGAACCCCTCTTAGTACAAAAATGATATGTTCTATAAAAAATATACAAATGTACTTCCTCACTGCTTGTTCATAGGAAGTGTCAGAATGAAGACATCATGAGATAAGTATGACTAATTAGGGAAAGTACAAGATAAGTCTTGAATGTAAATTTGTTAGATGATAACAGGAAATAAGGTTATATAGGCCAGCAGGAGGAACCCGTCCTTTAACAGAAATTAAGGGAACCCCTCTTATTATCAACATGACATAAGTGACCATATGTATAATGTACAAGAAGTTCAGATACATAATTTTCACAAAAACTATGATAGTACTACTCATGTAAGCCACCAATCAGCCAAATCATAAATGTATTGATGAGTCACAGAAAAAAATCCATATGCTATCAGCTGTTTAGGAAACATCAGTTCTGACATAACTAAATAGTCTCGGGAAATCTCTCCTACTCTGACAGAACTAGATAGCTATTCTGAAGTTACGGAACTAGATAGCTGGTATAATCACATTTAGCACACAAAAACTACATCAGGAACAATTACAAGAAACCCAAAATAAGTGTATGTTGTCTTGTAAGACAAGAATGTGGATTTCATGATCCAATGGCTCAATTGTACATATTTCTAAAATAATCCACCTCATTGCTAGAATTTTAAAAACAAGAAATCTGATCCAACACGAACATTCATGCAGTTGCATCGACCTACGACGGAGCCATTCGTTAACCCAGCGCGTGGCGCATTGAGCCATGTCCATGCAGCACATAGCCAAATCATACGGGCAGCCAGGCATCGCGCGTGCGCGATAGACATTCGGGAAAAACAAAATATGTGGTAAGGATAGTAAACCATCTTACGAAGCGTCAATGAGATGCTGCATATAAAGTTTTTTCCACTAACCTTTGCTTGAATTGGATCATAGTCATCTAAAACAAACACTTGTTGGCTGGTTCATCATCCTTGACAGGCCATATACCTCTGTATCTTGCCAAGTATCCGTTTTTTTTTGCGGTGTTGCTTGTCCAGTGACTTCCCGACTCTATCTTCTATTTCCACGTCATGTACAATTACATGCATCACTGCACACAAGTTTTGAAAAAACTATTCAATTTGAGTGGAATTTTGCAAGATTTCATAAAAGAAGGATAGGTCGAGAAAGGGTATGCTCTTACAGAGAGGGCAGACAAAAGGATCAAGTCTGGCATTGTGGATGAGTGCTAGGCAGCCGTCACACGCATGGCGGCGGCGCAAAATATGGCTGTGCGGCCACATGAATAGACCTTGCTCGGACCAAGGGCGACCACACACATACCACCGGGCGTGCGCACAGCGAACTAGTCTGGTTGCCCGGATGTGCCCATCCGCGGCTCAACCAGAGACCATCTCCCACCCAGCTTCGTGCTAGCCGAATAGTGCATCGGAACGAAGAGGCACGACCATCGCTTGCCGCTCGCTCGCTAGCCGGATGCTCGCTCAATGGGTGGGGCGCGAACATATCGAGAAGCGAGGGAAAAGGGCGGCCACTTATAGAGGAAGAGGGCACGCGGCGTGGCCAGGAAGTAGCGAGCAAGGAATACGGAGAGGCGTCGGATGAAAGGGGGCTGGATCGCACAAGGAGCATGCGGCACGAACGAGACATGGGGGAGGGAGTAATGGAGGAGGAGAAGGCATGGGCATTGATGAGCGCCTGGTTTCGAGGAGAAGACGAGAGAAATTACCGGAATGAGATCAATTCAACATTCATCGGAGTTTCCACGCGATTAATTGATACCTTTTGAAGCGCCCAATGGATAGGCATGCCAACCAGGAGTTGGTTTCAATACCTACCCGGTGCTGGCTAGACGGATCTGGCGGGTGGGCATGGATCCGGGGGAAACTCCAGGCCGGCGGCGGCCTCACCAATGTCGACACCCCGCGGTGCCGATTACCTTCCTGGAGGCTTTGGTGTGGATCATGTTCCTCTCACCTACTCCATGAGCGCAGGCGAAAGCCTATGTTCCTCTGCTATGGGCAACGACGGCATCTAGGTGTCGTGCTCCTTCCTGAAGGCGTCGACCGAAGACTGCTCATGGTGGTGGAGTTGCTGGTTGTGCGGAGTCGGCGTGAGATGGCCTGTAGGTGGTGCGGTGTGGCATCTACCGTATCGACGACGGCGGGTCTCGGCGGCATGGTGCAACAGAGTCTCGGCGACAGATTTGTTTAGATGGACGCGCGCAGGGCGGTGGCACTGTCTGGCGTCGTGGTGGCGTCGACGGCAGGCCTGGCAAGGTCGGTGCGTCAGTTCCTGCTCTGAAGATGGATCGAGGGAAGATGGAGGTGACGGCCCTTGCAGCGTGCGGTGCTCGCTGGGAGGGTGCCAGACCGGTGTGGGACCCAATCCAGGTAGTGGCTTGGATGGGACACCCGGCTTTAGATGCAAAGTCCTATCAGTTTTCTTTTTCTTTTTATTACTAGGACTAGATGCATCAGTATTAATTCTCTGAGAGTCTTGCTCAACTCTCTTAGGATGACCCTCAGGATACAAAGGTTCCTGGGTCATTTTACCACCTTTAGTCATAACCCTAACAGCATTATCATTGTTCTTACTATTCAACTCATTAATCAAATCATCCTGTGCCTTAAGTACTTGTTCTACTTGAGTTTTAACCATGGAAGCATGCTTACTAATAAGCTTAAGATCATTAACAGTTCTACTTATATAATCACCCAAGTGGTCAAGCATGTGAGCATTACGTTTCAATTGTCTACTAACATAAGCATTGAAATTTTCTTATTTAACAATAAAATTATCAAACTCATCCAAGCATTGACTAGCAGACTTATTATGAGGAATATCACCTTCATCAAATCTATAAAAAGAGTTTACCTCTACTACCTCTGTCGGGTTATCAAGACCATGTATTTCTTCAATAGGCGGTAAATTCTTAACATCTTCAGCTTTAATACCTTTTTCTTTTATAGATTTCTTTGCCTCTTGTATATCTTCAGGACTGAGGAATAGAATACCTCTTTTCTTCGAAGTTGACTTAGGAGTTGGTTCGGGAAGAGTCCAATCATTATCATTACTCAATATATTATTCAATAGCAATTCAACTTGCTCAACAGTTCGTTCCCTGAAAACACAACCAACACAACTATCTAGGTGGTCCCTAGAAGCATCGGTTAGTCCATTATAAAAGATATCAAGTATTTCATTTTTCTTGAGAGGATGACCAGGCAAAGCATTAAGTAATTGGAGAAGCCTCCCCCAAGCTTGTGGGAGACTCTCTTCTTCAATTTGCACAAAGTTAAATATTTCCTTTAAAGCAGCTTGTTTCTTATGAGCAGGGAAATATTTTTCAGAGAAGTAATATATCATATCCTGGGGACTACGCACACAATCAGGAGCAAGAGAATTAAACCATAACTTAGCATCACCCTTTAACGAGAAAGGAAACAATTTAAGAATATAGTAATAGCGAATTTTTTCCTCATGAGCAAATAGGGTGGCTATATCATTCAACTTTGTAAGATGTGCCACAACAGTTTCAGATTCATAACCATAGAAAGGATCAGATTCAACCAAAGTAATTAACTCAGGATTGACAGAGAATTCATAATCCTTATCAGTAACAAAGATAGGTGAAGTAGCAAACTTAGGATCATATTGCATTCTAGCATTCAAAGACATTTCCTTCAGCTTAGCTAACAGTTTCTTAAGATCCTCTCTATCATTGCACGCAAAAAAGTCTCTAGCAGTTTCTTCATCCATAATATAACCCTCGGGTACAACAGGCAATTTATATCTAGCTGGAGAATCGTAATCTTCAGTTTCAATAATATCATCAGTTTCAGTAATTTCATTTTCTCTAGCCCTAGCAAGTTGTTCATCAAGAAATTCACCTAGTGGCACAATATTATCAAGCAAAGCAGTAGTATCATCATAAGCATCATGCATAGCAGAAGTGGCATCATCAATTACTTGCGACATATCAGAATTACTAGTAGGTGTAGGTGTCACAAGCTTACTCAAAACAGAAGGTGAATCAAGTGCAGAGCTAAATGGCAATTCCTTACCCCCCCTCGTAGTAGAGGGAAAAATCTTGGTTCTAGTATCTTTCAAATTCCTCATAGTGATCAACAGATATGAATCCCAAGTGACTCAGAGAATAGAGCTATGCTCCCCGGCAATGGCGTCAGAAAAAGGTCTTGATAACCCACAAGTATAGGTGATCGCAATAGTTTTCGAGGGTAGAGTATTCAACCAAAATTAATTGATTCGACATAAGGCGAGCCAAAGAATATTCTCAAGTATTAGCAGCTTAGTTGTCAATTCAACCACACCTGGATGACTTATTATCTGCAGCAAAGTATTTAGTAGCAAAGTAGTATGGAAGTAACGGTAACGGTGGCAAAAGTAACAGCAGCAGTTTTGTAGCAATCGTAACGGTGGCAACGGAAAAGTAACGAAGCAAAGATCAATATGTGAAAAGCTCATAGGCAATGGATCAATGATGGATAATTATGTCGGATGGCATTCATCACGCAACAGTTATAACCTAAGGTGACACAGAACTAGCTCCAATTCATCAATATAATGTAGGCATGTATTCCGAATATAGTCATACGTGCTTATGGAAAAGAACTTGCATGACATCTTTTGTCCTACCCTCCCGTGGCAGCAGGGTCCTAATGGAAACTAAGGGATATTAACGCCTCCTTTTAATAGAGAACCGGACCAAAGCATTAGCACTTAGTGAATACATGAACTCCTTAAACTACGGTCATCACCGGAAAGTGTCCCGACTATTGTCACTCCGGGGTTGCCGGATCATAACACGTAGTAGGTGACTATAACTTGCAAGATAGGATCAAGAACACATATATATTCATGAAAACATAATAGGTTCAGATCTGAAATCATGGCACTCGGGCCCTAGTGACAAGCATTAGGCATAGCAAAGTCATAGCAACATCAATCTTAGAACATAGTGGATACTAGGGATCAAACTCGAACAAAACTAACCCGATTACATGATAAATCTCATCCAACCAATCACCGTCCAGCAAGCCTACGATGGGATTACTCACGCACGGCGATGTCCTTGGATGCCTTCACAAGAACGACTGGTCACTCATGGTTACCTCAACCTCTTAATGGAGATCTGCTTGACAACATCTGGGAAGCTAACAAGGTCGATCACCCTCTTGTGCACATGCATCTCAAAGCTGTCCTAGGTGTGAGTACCTGATTAGAAAGCAAGACTGCATTGTTTACACCTCTTTTCAATTTATATGAACAAACCGCGGAAGCACAAAACCACACGGCTGAGCTTTGACCGGCTGGACCTCAGTTTAAAAAAACTCTATTCTGAAACAGATACCAGAAGAATCGTATGGAATGATCATTTACTCGACACATCACCCAAGTACATTAACTTCCATTTTTAGGTAAAACAGATGTTGAAGGACTAACATCAAGTAATCCTATTCATAGCTTAGAGTGGGAATCATAAGGCAGTGGTAAAGGGAAAAATTGTTTCATCAAAGACAACATCACGAGAGATATAGACACGACCAGTAGGAACATCTAGGCATTTAACCCCTTTGTGTTTAGCACTATAGCCAAGAAAAACACATTATTTGGAGCGGAACATGAGTTTGCGGTTGTTATAGGGACGTAAGTTGGGCCAACAAGTGCAACCAAACACACGAAGAGAGGTATAATATGGTCGAGTATTGAGTAGCCTATGCATGGGTGTATCATTTTGGATGACCCGACTAGGAAGCATGTTAATGAGATGGACCGCGGTGAGAAAGGCCACATCGCAAAACTCGAGAGGCATGGAAGCACTAGAAAGTAAGGCTAGGCCTACCTCAACGATATGCCTATGTTTGCGTTTGGCGGAACCATGTTGTTGGTGAGCATGGGGGCAGGACACATGGTGTGAAATGCCCAAAGTTTGGAAAAACGAGTCTAGTTTCTCATATTTTCCACCCCGATCGGATTGGACAGCAAGAATTTTGATATCAAATTAACGTTCAACAGGTCCTTGAAAGTGTTGGAAAACTTGGAAAATGTCGGAATGATTTTTAAGGAGATAGATCCAAATATACTTTCTAAAATCATCTATGAAGCTAACATAGTAAGTATGGTGACCAACAGACATAGGGGCAGGACCTCACACATCAGAAAAGAATAAGTTGCAAGGGCCTAGTAGAAACACTAGCTAAAATTGGATATGGAGACTGATGAGACTTTGCTTTCTGACAAGAATCACATATAGTTTCAAGACTATGCTCACCAACACATGGGAGCTTATTATTTCTAAGCACTTGTTGAACAATGATAAAAGATGGATGTCCTAATCTCGCATGCCACCGCTCTGAAGAGAGTTTGATGACACCACAAACTTGTTTATTGAAGCTTCTAAATTAGGGAATCAACAGATAGAGCCCATGCACACATCTACCTCTGTAGAGAATGTTCCTCGTGACCTGATCTCGAATAAAAAAAGAAATAAGGGTGAAACTACAAAAACACTTCATTGTCAATGGCAATACGATGAACAGAAAGGATATTTTTGGATATTTCTGGAACATGCAAGATATTTCTAAGATGAATATTACGATGGGGGTAGTGACAATTGCATTACCTATATGATCAATCTTCGTACCTTCACCATTGGCATTGTGAACTTGATCATGGCCATGATACTTCTTGCTCATTGTCACCTTCTCGAGCTCGTTGGTGATGCAGTTGGTGGCTCCTGAGTCAACGTACCTATTGGTGTCAACCCCATATGACGTGTCTGCGGCTACTGCAACTTTTTTCTGGAGTTGTTCTCGGCATAGCGCCAATCAGAGTCCTTGGCAATATGATTATTTTTCTTGCATATTTGACACTTGTTCTCATACTCCTCATACCCTTGGAAGGGGCGCCCCCTATTGTTGTTGTAGTAGGAGCACGTATTGTTGCCGCCGCCGCCGCTGTTCAGGTAGTGGCCGTCGCCACCACCATTGTTGGAGTTGTTGTAGTAGCCGACGTCGCCGCTGTTGTTGTAGTGGCCACCGCCACCATCGCAAGATCCACCGCCACCACCACTCTTGTTAGAGTTGCGGTAGCCCTGGTAGCCCTTGGAGTTGTTGCCGCGGCCTCGAGATGCAGCATTAGCGGAAGATTTGAAGGCACCTGCCCCTATACCATGGAACATCTCGACGCGCTGGTCAAAGTTTGCGACCATGCCAAAGAGATCGTCCACCGAGAGGGGTTTGGTGCGCACGTCCCATGTCGAGATCAGGGGTTGGTAGTCCATATCGAGCCCTGCAATGATAAAGGAAAGAAGATCTCATTCTGTTATGGGTTTCCCGACTGCAGCTAGTTCGTCCGAGAGGGCTCATCTGACCAAAGTATGTTGTGGCACTCTGGGAACCTTTCCGTGCATTGGAAAGAGCTATGCGGCAGTTGTTTGCGCGAGAGAGGGATTGGGTAGCAAACATGTTTGTTAGGACTGACCATATGGCACGGGAAGTTTCTAAAGAGGCGACCTGGATCGGTACCTCCTTCGAGAGATTTCGGAGGAGGAAGGCTACGATCTGCTGATCTTGAATCAGCCATGGGTTATAGGCAGGATTTGGAATGGTGTGCTCCTTTCCTTCTGAGTTTTTGGCAATAATGGTTTTGGCTGGCTCGGGTGTGGTTTGACCTATGTACTCATATAGGCCGACGCCCATGATTTGGGAGCGAGCTTGGGCTTTCCATAGTATGTAGTTGGTTCTTGTGAGAGGCTCGGATGTGGTACTGGTCAGGCTGATGGATGGAACTTGGTTGGAGGTGGACATGGCTTGGTTCGATGGAGATGATGATCAGGGGATGCGGCAAGAGGAAGGTAGGTGCTAGATGTGGCAGAAGTGGGAGGCTCTTATTACCATGTGAAATATGTTGGAAGCATCTCAATGCCCATACATGAGCACCCACATGATATATATTGATATGATGGCTTGGGTTACAAGATAGGGTTGTTGGAGATCAACCACATGAGAGATTACAAGAGGTTTAAGGTAGAGATAAGAGAGATCTAAATATGGTGAATGCTGACTATGTTGCCAAGCAAAGAGGGCTCCGCATAATCGAGGAGCGGATTCTCCCCGACAGCTCCCCTGAGGTCCCTATAAACTCTATCCAGGTCCCTTGCCAATGTGGAGTCCAAGTTTGCTGGTGCGACCACGGTGATATCAGAGTAGAGGGGAAGGTTAAGGATGGCACGCCGCATCTCACGCTCGTCGGGCCTTTCACCGTCGATGTCAGCCTCGAGGGCAACCTGATACTGTGCCAGCAAGTCGACCAGCCGGGTATCATCGGCAAGGTGGGATTGATCCTCGGGAAGATGAACCTGAGAATGTCAACTTTATGAGCGTTGGGAGGATTGCTCCAGGGAAGCAGGCCATAATGGCCATTGGGATAGATGAGGAGCCTGAGAAGGAAGCTCTCAACTTGATCGGGGAGACACCGTCGATACGCTCTTAGGGACAAATATTCTGCCCTTAGGGGACAATATCATATGGAAATCAATATTCGTCTGCAAGCACTGGCTCCGCCTCGCCTCCGCGCCCGCCTTCCTCCGCCGCTTCCGCGACCTCCATCCGCCCAGCCTTCTCGGCTTCTACGTCGTCACCAAGGCCTATATGATAGAGGCGAGGGTGTCCCGATCTTTCGATGAGATGATAGCTATCGTTTTTGGTGTGGTATTGATGTCCTCATCACTATACGCCCGCGAACAACCAACCCCCCGATTCGTGCCGGTGCCTCAGCCCCCTGAGCTAGCCGCCGTCGTCCGCCGCGCTAGCTTCGATTTGGACTCCTTGGGCAGCGACTGGTTCGACCTGGATTGCTGGAACGGCCTCCTCCTCATCTTCTATGGGCCCGGGCACCCCGAAACAACGGTGCGCTGCCCCCTGCAGTACCCTGCAACATATACGACCATCCTCCCACCAGTTCCCAACACCAGCATTCGTGACGGCTTCGCATACTTCTACCATACTGTCTTCCCCAATGGCGACGGCGAGCTAGGCATGTCCTACATCTGTTTGGCGATTGGGACTGGGAGTAATGAGCAGCAGTCAGTTTGGGATGTCTATGTGTTACAGGGCGATGTCTGGGCCATCTACTCTTCGGCTGTAACTGAAATCAAAATAACTGGGCTGCCATTGAATACTTTGATTTCTCATGACAAGGTCTATAATCTGGCCCTTGTGAGCGGCATTTAGATGCTAGTCTCGCTAGATCTTGCGTCATCATGTTTGTCGCTAGTTAACCTTCCGGAAGAGGTCAAGTGTATGAGCATGGATCTGTCGCTTGCAAATGATTCCAGGGTCCATCTTATCTATGTAAAAGGATCCCAGCTTCGCATCTGGCACTACATGGTGGATAAGGGCCTCGCCAACTGGTTACTTGTAGATACCATTTGTTTGCGTGAGATATGTGTTAATCATATGATATCAACTAGAATGTTCGAGGATGTGGGTAGTTCTGCTCTTATGGTACATGCTGCACGTGGGGTCAATTCAGGGCTTCTTTTCTTGGAGAGGGATTGTGTCCTCTACCTGTTTGATATTAAACACAAGGAGGCAAAGAAGGTTTATGAGGTTACACAAGAGGATAGATACATATACGGAGTCACACCCTTTATGATGGTTTGGCCTCCTAAGTTCCCTGTGATGAAGGAGGAGTGTGATCCAAAAGAATGACCCTCTGCAAGGTTTGTCTCTTGTAGATCCGTCTAGTGCTGTGTTTTTCTAGCTAGTTCCCATTGTGCTAATATTTTATCTCATTTAGGATGTTTACCATGTACATATGCACTTATTTCTGATTTTTTTTATATCAGCTTACCATGGCATTCTGTCATAGTTTTAAATAGCCGGCTATAGCTCCGCTATAGACTTTTCAGTAGGGTGCCGCTAAATGGTCGCCTTCACAAATACCCCGCTATAGCCCGCTATTTAAAACATTGAGGCCCGTCGCTATTTTCCATAGCCCGCTATTTAAAACATTGCATTCTGTTAGTGGTTTTGTGGCATGTCCTTGCTGTTTAGTAGGATAATTAATTTCCATTCTTTTTGTAGCCGCTGTACGTACGTTGCAGATTTACATTTTAGGAGAAGTCTGTTTCCACACGTTCTATCACCTCTATACAGAGACTTGGCTGCCACCCAGTAACTCGAGCTTTAGATTATTCATTATTCCATACTGAAATATAAGTTTTTATCCTCCTTGAATAATAGGGTGGTTACATTAGTATTGTGTACGTCAGGATTGCCAAACATTGTTTTTGATTCGAGCATCTGTGTACATGTATAGTCTACAAAGGAGATGCATGTTTTGAATAAACACTGTCAGCTGTTTCAAAATATTTTCATTCCCCTTGAAGCTACACAATGCTAAGCTAATTTTCCACATATTTTTATAATGGAGCCGGAAAAATAGTATGAAGTGAGCTAGCTGGAAATGCAGGCACGGTTTTGCCATAGTGCCAAACACATGCTTGCTTTCATATATGTACTACTTACAGGAGTTGAAGAACAGTTTCTTTTCCAACCGTCAAACCATCGTGTATAATCTTTTTTAGCTAGAGCTGCATTGGGCGTTACATGTTATCAGTACTGGAATTGACTACTTTGCTGAGTGTCCCTGAAAAAACTCGGCAAAGACTCTGCCGAGAACTACTCTCGGTAGAAAGCATACGGTGTACACTCTTTGCTGTGTGCCGTCTCATACATGTTGCAGAGTGCCAAAGGGGTCACATCGGCAAAATATAGTGACTTCATGACCGTGGTGCCGTCAGGTCTTTGCCGAGTCCTCCCTGGAGCACTCGGTAAACACCTTCCTATTTGCTGAGTGGCAACTCTAGGCTTACCTAGCAGCTGCCAGGCCAGCACACTTGCCGCTGCTCCCCTCTCTATTCACCCTGTCAGGCTTTGTTCGGTTACACCTCCTCACAGGGGGATTGGGATGGATTGGAGGAGGTTTTGACTTTGTAGAGGGTGTAATCCCTGCCAAACCCCTTCATTTTCCCTGTCAACCGAACATCAAGGAGAGCACCAAACTGCACTGTCGAGTCAATGGCAGGAGCGATGACCGCGTAGTTCACCATTCAGGGCCACCACCTGGGCGTCCAAACTCTCCCACGCCACCAGAAGGTGGATGGCAGTGCCGGAGCTATGCGTGCTCCTGGGGGCCCCAGCCTTGGCAAAAAGTGTGAAGTGGGGCCTAACCACGACAAACAGTACCGAGAAGAGCACCGCACCTTCCATCACCGAGCACTGAAGAGGCGTCACCCCGCTGGGATGGATCTGTTAGGGCCTAGCTGCAGAGCAAAAAGGGGAAGGATGGTGAACACCTCTCATCCTCCTCCTGGAGGCAGCAACGGCACCTCTACGGCTTTCCTCCGAGCCGGAGCTCCCTGCTCAAGCAGCCACGACCAGATCCGCTGCTAGCCCGAGATGGCACCAACAGGCACTAAATACGCTGGTCCGAGAGGAATCTCCCCATGGCAGCACCACCAACACGAGAGGGCACCGACCTGCACCAAATGCACCGGTCCGCTCAGATATGGCCTCTGACACCGGAGGCACGCCTGTATTTCAGTAGCAACCAAGATGAATATGATAATAGGTGTTGCCAATTAAAATACATCAACCATGGAAAAACATATGGCCTCAAACCTCAGCAACACATAGTAAGTTCAAATTATCTCGACCATCCAGATTCCAGAGTTACCATAGATTATAAAGCGCTGACAGAAAAGTTGTTCAAACTTGACCATGCAAAGTTACTCTAGAGTCTAGATAACAAAGAGCGCACGGAACTACTACGACGTCAGATGAACAAACAAGTTCCTTCCTTTCTGACCCGTTTGGAGATGCCACATTGTTTTCCGTTCCCAGATTCTTGATAATCAGAGTAGGAAGAGCCCAACTATGCCTCAAGTACACTTCTCATGACGAATGATGTAGACCATCATCTTCAGCGGCTCCTCGCTCTCCATCAGTTTGAAGAGGCAGATGTCACCCTCCCGCAGGCGGTTGCCACCGGCGAAAGGCGCCCATCCTTTAACAATCGCCGTGCGATCAGTCTTGCGCTGCAGCTCCGTGTCCCACGTCCTGCTCTCCCCCTCCAGCTGAAGCACCAAACTGATCACGCTCTTTTTTCTGGCAGCGGAATTCTTGTTGAGATACCTTGACGCGTACTTCCTGCCAAATGTCTTTTTACATGCATAAGCAGCGAGGATGTTAGTAAGGAAGATGCAGATATACTAGAGAAATTTGTGCATACCTATGTAACCCAAGGACACAATTGCAATTGAAGAACTGATAGGCCATACCAAATAAATTTTCTTTTCTTTCGAACTTACTAGTAAGCCGCGACAAGCATTGGACCTGTTCAGGATCACGACGTAAAGTGGAACTGTCGGGTCAATGGCTTCTACTTTCTCCAGCAATTTCTGCTCCTGTGCTGGCGTTAGAGAGGGTCTCTCTGCCAGCGTGAAGGGGGTCTCAGAAGGTCCCTCAGAATTGTCTCCATTCTCTTCAGGTCCCAAAGATGACGTATCCATGTGCACCATATCTGCTCGCCCAGCAGGGGAACGGCGAATGATCTCTTTGTGAAGCTGGAGTACAAATCTATTTTGATTATCGTGTAAAAAGAAAGCAAAACAACAATAAAATTGAATTACAAATACTGATGTTCTATGAAGGTCTGTTAGAAGAAAATACCTGATTAAATTGCAAACAAAGAGCAGCTTGGCAGAGGAAGCTCTGCCTTGATCTTATCGATGAATGCATTAAATTTCAGACTGGATCTATTGATCACCACACTCCATTTTTTATGCTACTCGGGGGATAAATACAGATCTAAATCAATCACTGATATCTCTTAGAAAGGAAAAAAAAAATCACTGATGGTTAACAACCATAGAACATTCAGTTTCAGAAATTCCTATCATTGTATAACAACACTGCCCTCTATATCCTGCCAGTTTCTGACAATCAGCAGAAACAAAATGGAAAGCAAAACAACAGTTAAATTTTAAAAAAATGTTGCTGCTCCATGCAGGTGTAGAAGACGAAAAGACATGACTAAATTGCAAACAAAGAGAGAAACTTGGCAGAAGAAGCCCTGTCTTGATCTTTCTGGTGCATGCAATAATTTTCGAACTGAATCTATTGATCATTCGGCTCCATTTGTGATGTTACTAGGGGGATAAAATGCATATCTCTAAATTGATCAATGGTATCTTTTTAAAAAGATAAAAAAATCGCTGGTGGTTAACAACCGTATAAATTCAGTTTCTGAAATTCCGGTCGTTGTATAGCATGACTGCTTTCTACACTCCTAACAGTTTCTGAAGTTCGGCAGAAATAAGAAAGCAAAACAAAACAAATTAAAAACAGGGGTACGGCTGCTCCATATGCAGGTGTAGAAGAAGAAAGAACATGACTAAATTGCAAGCAAAGTGAGCAACATGGAAGAAGAAGCTTACAGAGGTGCTGAAGGCTGCTGCGCTGTAGCAGAATGTATCTCTAGGGAATGCTAGTCCGGGCTATATGAAGGCGGCGTCCAGGCACTGGAAGGGCACACGTAGGCCAAAAGTCGTTTAGTATTAAAGAAGCTGCATCAAGCGTGGACGCATGGAGTCTTCTCATATTCCCAAGACATAAATCTGAGTAACGCTGCATCAAGCACACACAGTCCTCCCTAGATTAATGTCATGGTCAACCTCCTTAATTACCATGATTTTCCAAGAAAACAGAGAGATTATTTCTCAATAATACGACTCTAGCCAAAGAGGCAACACTGCATGGAGACTTCTCATATTCCCCAAACACCAGTTTCCCTATAGCTTCTTTCTCCAAACTCAAAAGTATTTCTTGCCTATTTTCTTGATAATGCTACTTTAACATCAGAGATTGAACCTGAAAACGCCATGCCATATACCCAGACTAAAAGGAGATTAAGCCGCTGGACTCTGCATAAATCAATGCACACCATTTATTCATTTATTCTAACTCATTCAGAAGATGTGTCTAGCTTTAGGTCCATATATTAAGCAATCTCAAAATTATTTCATTGCATAGCTTTGACATGTTCAATTGGTGCCATGCGAACCGAATAAACTAAAAGGGATGTATCCAACGATCAGGTCATCTGAATTCTAAATTTTGAATACTAACATTGTACCCAGAAAGCAGCATGGCAAGGACTAATTTCAGAAGTTTACACCCATTAAGCTACTAAAAATCATTGTCGACAAAGTGCTAAAAATAGATGGGAAACCGAAGAAGTTCTCACGATGCAATAGGCTAAGGGCATCTCTAGCCGAAGCATTATAATTTAGTTTAGCCCCTTGTATGCCTCCCCAAACTTTAACTCCTTGTATTTCAGGAATTAAAACATGTGGTTCCTAGCTGAACACTTAAATTTAACTCCCTAAAACTATTTTCATGTAAATTTAAATCTAGATCACAATTTGTCTCAAACTACATTGCACAATACGAGATAACACAATTCAATTCAAACTACATTGCATAATATGAATTTAAACTAAACTATTCGAACAAAAGGAAAAATATAAACCTAATCGCTCTCGTTCGCGAGATTCTCCCAATCGATGTTGTCGTCGCAGTCGTCGTTGTCGTCGCCGAACCTGGAGCTGGAGTCGCTAAAGCAAAGGTCAATGACCTCCCCACCGGACGGCCTAGCCTCGTCGGTAGCTCCGGGCGGCCCGGCCTTGTCGGTAGCCCCCTTCTTGTACAATTCGAGCCGCCGACGCTACTCGGCGACGAGCTTCAAATGATTCCGACAAGCTCTCCCAGTCGTCGGAGCCGCCTGTGGCGCTGCTATCGTTGCTCACCATAGATCAGAAGTGTATGGGACGGGGAGAGGAGGGGACACACACACACACACACAGTGGAGTAGAATGTGTTGATTTTGGTCTAGGGTTCATCCGGAGATGTGGGATATATGTGGGGTCTGGTAGGCCACGGTAAGCCAGGCATACATGATGGACGCGCCGACGCTCCCGGGCCTCTCCAAACCCACCCCAGATTTGGGTTGGGTTTGAGAGTGTCGGTCAGCCCGGACGTCCGCGGCCGAAATGAGGGGTGTGTCTGGGTCGGGTTTTTCTGACTCAGGCGTCCACCCGGAGTTTGTGGAGCCCGGCTGTAGATGCTCTAATGACAGAAGCATAATCACTGTCAGAGATGTAATATTAGTTTTATTAGCAAGTTATTCAAAAAAAAGTTTAATTATGAAGTCGATAGTGGTCTCCTCCAAACATGAACTGCGTTAATGCGGGCATTGTCATGGACCCGGAACGATCCAGTGAAATTGCTCTCAGGACTTGGGGAAGTGCATGGATGAATTCATGGGCATCTGAATCCACTTTGGAAAACTCATTTCTAAATGCCAAAGAAAATCTGGAAAAAGTCTCACGCACACATCTTCACATTCCATGTGCGCGCGAAAGTTTCACAGAGAAACAACCTTTTCTTCGGCCTGTACAAAAAAAACAAAAATATGTGCCGTGTAACGCTATTTAGAAGCACTGAAATTTACTTTTTTTAGGCAAACCATTTTGTTTTTACAAAACTTTGTGCTGGGCACACGTGTTGCGAAGATGTATGCGTCCACACTCTCAGGACTTGCTCCTACAACCCTCCTTGACACGCTTGGAACAACATAAGAACATCTCTAGCAGACCCCTTAAAACTGGTTAAACCCACAAACTTTTTTCAGGCCCATGAGAATCCACCCCCACGACCCTTTTATTTACAGATTTGGAGGCAAAACATAAGGGGGACTGAAAACCGATCAACGCTACGCGACAAGGAAATTCCGCTGTGCGCACACGGGCTCCGATGACCTTCCGCCACGAAACTCGCCGGAATTTCGCCGGAAACTCGCCGTTTACAGCTGCTGCGGCGTCGGCCTGCGGAGTAGCTCGTAGGAGCAGTGCCGGGAGCTAGCTCCATCAAGCTACGGCGACTGAAGCTGGATCGATTCGAGGCGACGGGAGTTAGCTAGCTCCTGATTGATTCATCAAGCTACGGCGACGGAAGCTAGCACTAGTGCAGAATCGGGCTATTGTCCCGGTTCATAAGGACCTTTAGTCCCGGTTCTGCAACCGGCACTAAAGGGTGGGGACTAAAGGTCCCCCCTTAGTCCCGGTTCAACACGAACCGGGACCAAAGGCCCACCACGTGGCACGAGCCCGCGCCGGGGGCTGGCAGACCTTTAGTCCCGGTTGGTAACACCAACCGGGACTAAAATGTTTAGGGGTTTATGATTTATTTTTCGTTTTAGTTTTGTGTTTTGCATTTAATTCTTTTTCATTTCAAACATATTTTACGCTACTACATATTATACACGTTATGCATATATATAAATAAAATTTCTCGTAGAACCGATCATATATATATCATCGAATTTCTCGCACGACCATTCACATACATATATATATATATACAATTTGGTATATACAATTTCTCCTACAATTTGCAGCTCATTACATGGAGGCATTAGGTCGATCTAGCTAGGTACGGTGTAATGGTATTCTCCTTTGTGATCTATGACCTGGTCGAGCAAAAATCCCGCTATTTCTTCTTAAATCGCTCGTACGCGATTCTCTGGTAGGAGCTTATCCCGCATGTCCCTCATCTTTAAAGAAGGAGATCAATATGCATGTATTAGTTGTGTGTGTGTATATTAGATAATGATGTAAAAATTGTGAATAATGTTCTGACAAACGAACCCATCGGTTTCTATCATCTTTGCTCCTTTCGGACGCCATCATGCGAATGTTCTCGCAAACGTAGTATGCACATAAATTAGTCCCCGACGCCTGCTTCAGGGCCTTTATGAGAATAGAATTCAATCAGATAATAATTAATCAAGCATGATAATGGTATTGAAACTAGAATTAAAGAGATGTTAGCTAGCTAGTACTACTTAATTAATTACCTTGGGTCGCACCCATGTCAGCTGTTGTTTTCATTGGCCTTTAACCTTTTTGATGAACTTTTTCCAAGCCCTGCCCGCCGGCAAAGAAAATGAATAAGAAAGTTATTAATTAGTTGATATCAGAAAACGAACTAAAGAGGCCGACATAGTGCGATAATGATTGAAATTACCTGTCGACCATCCCCCTCATGATTGAGTATTCATTAGCATCTTTAAGTAGTGAGTCCAGTACTTGAACTTTTCCCTTGTCAACTTCAATGATTAACAAGATCCAGTGGAAACTGCATGCGCACACGTTTGTATAATTAAGCGGGCATGTGCATAACTCATCAACTACACTTATTAACATCTAGCAAGCAAAAACAGAATTTGTAGTACAAGACAGTGTCACTCACCCGAAGTTGTAAGGAAGTAATATTTCTGGTTGGGTATTTAGTCGCACCAAGAACTCTAGCAAGATTTTCTCTGTGTATGGTCGATCATATTCACGTGACCATGTCTCTTCATTAATGGTATTTGGGTCAATGAACCCAATGCCATAGCGTCCAACTTTTTTCATTTCATAGATCTTCATTCTGCATAATACCACAGAAAAGAATATAGTGAGGATAATTACAGTTAATGAACGAGCACTACAGCTAGCTAGAGACTTAACTTACAGAAAGAAATCACTTACAGACAATAGCAACTGACGATAGATTTGTCGAGTGCATCTTGATTGAATAACTGAAACAGTTCTTGAAACTTAACCCACAGAGCTTTTTCATGGAAGTAATGCTCTTCTTTGACTTGCACCATGAGGGACTCTTTATCGGTAGTCTTGGCTTCTCTCATGTACCATTGATGCAATTCATACATTCTCGTTGATAGACACTGGATCTCCTCAGGCTTGACCATAGGTTCGCCGCGGGCATATTTCCGTTTTAGTTCCTCCTCTTTAAACGTTTCCATGGGCTCGATGCCTAGGAGTTGTTCTACAGTGACACCGGCCTTTTCAGCCTGCCTTCTAACGTTGTCGGCTATTACCAGTTGATCGGCGCCGGTACTCACATGTGTTGGTACAATGAGCGGGGGGATCGATTGCACCGCCTGTTCTCCTAGCTGGGGAACAGTTTTCCCGCTTTTTTGGCAGCTGCTTGGCTCGAGCTCGAGCTCGACTCCTTTTTTTGTGCTTGATATGACTTCTTGATTTGGCGCTCATAGTCTGAGTCAATATGCTTGGGAGCTGGTGGTTGAGCCATACGAATAAAGTGGTCAATGACATGCTCAGGTACTTTCTCCTCTGGCGGCGGGGGCAGTTTCGGTCCAAAATGGGCCTTCACTTGGGCTTGCACTTCGATCTCGTTTTCCTCATCAGTCAGGTGGTAAGGCAACCTCGGAAGAGGCTTGAGGCTTGGACCAAATATATATTTCTTGCCTCCTATTGTACCGCTAGCCGCCGTAGCTGCGGCGCCTCTCTTCCGTTGTTGCTTAGGCGGCGGAGCCCGCTGAGGCGGCGGAGACGGCTGACGCGGTGCCTGACTTGGAGGAGGAGTCGGCTGACGCGGTGCCGGACTTGGAGGAGGAGGAGTCGGCTGACGCGGTGGCGGGCTTGGAGGAGGAGGAGTCTGCTGACACGGTGGCGGACTTGGAGGAGCGGGAGTCTGCTGAGGCGGCGGCGGACTTGGAGGAGGAGCCGGCTGACGCGGTGTCAGTGGCCTTGGAAAGATGATGCAATCCTTTCTCCATAGAATGATACGATTTACGGCCTCTCCCAGTGTGCACTCGTCGTCACCTCCAGGAATCTCAAGCTCTAGCCCCGAATATTGTGCCACCACTTCATCAACCCCGACACGAGCATAGCCAGCTGGAATCGGATTGCAATGAAAAGTTGCTTCAGGTGGATTTGTATAAGCAACGCCGTCCGCCACCTTCATGGATATGTTCTTCATTTTAAAGTGTAGCTCACAAGTTGTCGTATCTATGATATCATCCACAGGGTATCTATCCAGCAGTGCATCATCGCCCGGGGCGGAACCCACGCTGCTTCTCGGCATGGATGGGACGGTGCTATCCAATGCTGGATCCGCTAGCTGCTGCCGCTGCTGAGACCCCCTTTCCTGGCTAAGTGAGTCGATCTGCTGCTGCTGCCGCTGGAAAGCGAGTGCCAACCCCGCGTCCTTTGATTCTATGATGCGAAGGCGGTCTGCTTCCTGCTTCCTCTTCTCCTCCTCCAGCTTCCTCTTCTGCTCCTCCTGCTGCTTCTTTCTCTCACGGCTTCTGTAGTCGGCGTTCCAGTCCGCAAACCCCTCAAACCACGGAACAACACCTTTGCCTCGTGTTCTTCCCGGGTGTTTAGGATTCTTCAGGGCGCGCGTAAGCTCGTCGTTCTCTCTGTTGGGCTTGAACACCCCCATTCGAGCCTCTTCTATTGCAACAAGTAAACGCACATCGGCTCCTTTAAGACTTGCCCGCTCCAAAACCTCGCCTGTCTTTGGGTCCAACGTCCCCCCATGCGCATAGAATCAAGTCCTGGACCTGGGGGGCCAGCTCAATGTAACTGGAGTTACCCCTGCATCCATCATCTCTTGCTCAGCGAGATCCCACTTAGGCCGGGCCACCTCGTAGCCACCTGGCCCTAGCTTATGGTGCCACTCCTTTTTTGCGGCATTAATCTTGTTTATTCTCGACCGTTCCTGAGCTACTTCCGATTCCTTCAATTTCACGAAAGTGTCCCAGTGAGCTCTTGACTTCTCCAGTGTTCCCTTGAATTCTGGAGTCTTCTTTCCTGCATTGATGTACGCGGCCCATATACTTTTCTTGTGGTTGTTGAATGCTACCGCCATCTTCCTAAGGGCAGCGTTCTTGACTTTCTCCATATCTGCATCTGTGAAATGATCTGGTAGGGTGAAATGTGACATGAGAGATTCCTAAAGCCGATCTTTTGCTCTTTGGTCGACAAAAGTAACATCTGGAAGTTCCGTTGCTGGCTTTTTCCATTCTTGAATGGAGATCGGGATTTGGTCCCTGACAATAACTCTGCATTGACGAATGAACTTGTTCGCATTCTTCTTAGGTTCGCGTGGTTCGCCATTAGGTTTGATGGCATCGATGTTGTACTTTTCGCCATCCTTCAACTTTTTGGCCGGGACTCGAACTGTCCTGCTGCTTGTAGAAGATTTGCTTGATCCGGAGGGCTAAAAGAAGAAAGATCGATTCGTTAATATATATACAAATCAATTAAAACATGTGATGATCACCAGATGCCTGCTTATATAAATATACCTCGCCGGTCTTTGTTATTTCAAGAACAACATTTCCTTCGTCATCGAAGGTCTGGACTTCATATATTTGTTCGTCTTCATCAAATATCATACCCTCACCGGTAGGGTTCAGATATTGCGAGACGTCATCTTCTCCATTCCCATCTAGGCTCGGGGAGCGTATGATGTCGAACAGGGCCTCTTCTCCTTCTCTGCCGGTATTGTCCATAGCTTTTATTTAACTAATCCAGAAGAAAGATAAAACAATTTAGTATTCAAATTAGAATGCATGCATGCAATCAATAAGGAAAAACTGATCATAGTAGATAATATGCATCTCGAATAATCCAGATAATTGATATGCATCATCGAATATAATCTCAAATACATCGTCTCGAATATTATCGAATAATTATAATCTCGAATACATCACTAGCTAATACAGATCGAATACTATCGAATAATCTAGTTCACTCGCGGTGGACACCCAAAGAGAAGGAACCATCACAGGATCATAACTCGGGTGAGATCCCTAAAGAACCTGCCAGGTATTGGAGAACCTGATGTCCAACGCAACCATGTAGCGACGGACGTGCTCGTCCTCCTCCCTGACACGGTGACGTACCACCTCCGTGGGGGACGCCAGCCTCCGCACCGAATGTGGCCCACGCGCCCGCCACCAAAGAAGCTCCGGGTCGACGACGGGACTCGGGTTCCTCACCAAGATGCGCGCCCCTGAAGGTAGCACCTCCCAGTGCTAGCCCGGCGGAGCCCAGTCCCGGACATGGCGCCTCTGAAGCAGGACGTCGTCACGAACGGGTCGACGACGAGGATGCGGGCCGGGCATCGTTGACGTCGAGAACAAATTCTATGCAAATGTAATATTTTTTTAATGTTTGGATTGTGATTTCTTAATATACGAGGAAAACCTTTAGTCCCTGGCTAGGAACAGGATTCAGAATCATAACGGATTCTCTTAACCTTTAAGGGATTTAACAAAATGGCGCCATTCTGGATGTGCAGAAAATGGTCCATGTTTTTTCTGATCTCATCTACTCTTCTATATGTCACGTTGTCTAGTGTCAAAGGATTCAAGAAATCCATGGCTTCATCATTAGCCGAAAGTAACAGGCGCATGATGGTATGAAGATCTCTAAATTGTTTTGGAACGGAGTCCCGGATAGGATAATTAGCTTTTTGGTACGAAGTTCAGCAAGAGCCTTCCAAATATCGCTATTTGGAAGGCTCTTGCTGAAATTCGTACCAAAAAGCGAATTATCCTATCAGGAACACCGTTCCAAAACAACTTTGGAGAGCTTCGTACCATCATGCGCCTGTTACTTCCGGCTAATATGAAGCCATGGATTTCTTCAATACTTTGACAGACAACGTGACATATAGAAGAATATATATAGATGAGATTAGAAAAAAATGGATCAACTTGTGCACATCCATAATGGGGCAATTCTTGATAAATCCCTTATTAAAGGACTAAGAGAATCTATTGTACTATACATACATATACTAATTAATTGCAAATACATAACAAACTTTTACAAATACAACATTAAAATATGCAACTTTTGCAAATACTAATTGCTATACATTGGATCAAATGTCAAAATTCTAGTTACATCGGATGTCAAAATTCAAACTTCCTCTCAAATGTACATCTATGTCATTCTTGCATCTATGTCAAAATTCAAACTTTGACATATGATCAAATGTTGTATATTTGATCATATTTCACTAGATCAAACTTTGACATATGATCAAATGTTGCATATGTCAAAATTTAAACTTTGACATATGATCAAACTTTGACATATGTCAAAATTCTTGCATCTAGTTACATTAGATGAAATGTTGCATCGTGAAATATGCAACATTCAAACTTTTTTCAATATACATCTGATCATCTAGTGAAAAAAAGTCAAAATTCATCTAATTAACATTTATATATCTAAAATTCATCTAACATTTCTATAACTAAAAGTATAAAAAACTAAAAAAACATTCATCTAACATTTATATATCTAATTCATCTAACATTTTTATAACTAAAAGCATAAAAAACTAAAAAACTAAAAATAAGAAAATGTGTGTGTGTGTGCGTGTGTGTTAATGCATGCGTGTGTGTGTGCGGGCTCGATCGATGGGAGGGCGGCCATGGCGGCAGGGGCTCACAGCGGGGCGACGGCCGGTGAGGTGAGTCGTCGGCGACAGCGATCGCGCGCGAGCTCGAGGAGGGGGCGGCGCGCGACGGGAGCGACGACGGGGGGCGGCGCGTCGGGGGCGGCGGCGGCGTGGGCCGCGCGTCGGGGGCGGCGACGGCGTCGGGGCAGGCGGTGCGTCGGGTGCGGCGGCGATCTCCTTTGTTCGTAGTGGTCGAAGAGACGAAGAAGCAGAGGGAAACTGAAAAAATTTCAAGTGGTGTATATATATGCGAAGGCCTTTAGTCCCGGTTGGAGCCATCAACCGGGACTAAATGTCAATTTTGGCCAGGCCAAGCGGTGGGAAGCCAGGCCTTTAGTCCCGGTTGGTGGCTCCAACCGCGACTAAAGACCCCCCCCCCCCCTTTAGTCGCGGTTGGAGCCACCAACCGCGACTAAAGGTTGCTGCTAGGCAAGGGGCGTGGTGGATGTTTAGTCCCACCTCGCTAGTTGAGGAGCGCCTCGACCTGTTTATAAGCCCCGGCGCGGGCACTACATTGAGCTCCTCTCTAATGCAGGCCTTCTGGGCCTACCTCTGCAGCGCTGCCCTGTGGGCCTTGCGGGCCTGCATCCTGGCCCAACTACAGGTTGGGTTTCTAGTCGTATGCAGGCTGTTGTGGCCAGTAGGTGGGCTTTTTTTTAATTTATTTTTTTTAATTTTTTTTGTTTTCTGCTTTATTTATTTCCTTTTATTTCTGAGTTGTTTTTTTCTTTATTTAGAGTTTCTTTGTGAATCTTTTTGCTTTAGGTAAAAAAAATTATAAACTTTCTGTTAGTGCCAGTAGTTTTCAACTTTGAATAGTTTAAATTTGGATTATTTGAAATTTGTGTGAATCACTAGTTTGTGAATAACTTTACTTTAATAATAGATTTTTCGGTGATTCTTTATTCTTCTGTTTAATATTAGTGCGTTTTATCATTATATTCAATTTGGTAATACTTAGGTTATTTAAAAAAATGAAATGCCTTTGTAACAGATGAGTTTTCGTTCGAAACTGTGATACTTCGAAAGAGATTGTCCATTTTGTACACGAAGTGCATCCAGTTTTTGTCGTAACCCTCTCAACTTTTTTGCACATGCTATGTGGGTGAAATGATGATACCATGCCAACTTTCATCATTTTCAGAGTTCATTTGTGTGACGACCCCGGCTTAATCGTGCACTAATCATACACGCAAATGCACACGATCAAGCCTAAGGACTCACTTGAAGATATCACAACACAACTCTAAAACATAAATAAAGTCATACAAACTTTATATTACAAGCCAGGGCCGCGAGGGCTCGAATACATAGCTCGATGGCATACAAGTGTCAGCGGAAGCATCAAATATCTGAGTACAGATATTACAGCAGAACAGATAGGCCTTTAACAAGGTGGGGCAAAATAAAACACTACGATCGAAAGGCGCAGTCCTCCTGCCTGGGACCCTCCGATCCTACTCCTGGTCGTCAGTCGGCTCCTCGTAGTAGTACTCGCCGGGAGGGTAGTAGTAGTAGTCGTAGTCGTCGACAGGGGCAGCTATCTCAGGGGCTCCGTCATCTGGCGGCGACAAAAGGATAAGTGGAGAAAAATAAAGCAAAGCACACGTGAGTACTCATCCGAAGTACTCAGCAAGTAAGGATCTACACTACATATGCAACATTATCAAAGGGTGGCTGTATATGTGGACTGGACTGCAGAAATGCCAGAATAGAGAGGAAAGCCTAGACCTATCGAAGACTAGAATCTTCAAAGGTCTTGCAGCATTAGCAGAGTGCAGATTAACATAGTGTAAAGTAGTAGTAGTGTTATCCACCTCGCCCAGAGATTCTTCCTCGACTCCCTGCGAGAAAGCAATCCCAGAGCCATACTATCCATTTCATTCCAAGTCACCAGTTCTAGTTGTACCGATCGGGATACAACTCCGAGTGTCCGTTACCGTAGGACAGGCTATCGATAGATTATTTCTTCCCTGCAGGGGTGCATCAACTTACACACCACGCTCGCTTAACTCCGGCCGGACACACTTTTCTGGGTCATACCCGGCCTCGGCCAAACGACACGCCGCAACCTGACCTAGGTTTAAAAGAGAGGTCAGCACGCTGGACTAAACCTATGCCCCCAGGAACCTTGGGCCATCACCCCAGGAACTCCTGCACGTTACGGGGCCACCGAGAGCAGACCTAGCAACCCCTTATACAAGCGCGGTTGCGTTCCCAGTCCAACTCGGCGTGCGCCGCTCCTTACTGACATCAATTAAGCTTCGGCTGATGTATACGACGCAGAACGCCCATACTATGCCCACGTGATGGTTAGTGCTATCAGGCCAGAGGCCCCTCGGATCAAATATCCAAACCGCTAGGGTGTTGGTAGTGCGGTAACGAGCAGAGACTCACGAAAGATGTGACCCCGTCGCCCCGTCTCGAGGAATTGCGGCAAGGGCTAAGAATGCCCGGCCACGCCTCGTATTCATCTCTCGGGCACCTTCTAGGTCAACCCATCTCCACATAACTTCACAATTAAGCTCGCGCGGGTACCCCTCAGGGCCGACCCGTCTTTAGTAACATAGTTCAGTGCAAAGTCATAGTAACCATAGTAACCGTGTGTCTAACACCAAGGGGAACCCTGAGGAATCACCCTCATTGGAATTCCTCCTGATGTTATCGTCAAGGTGAACGAAGGAGGAATCACCCTCGAGGTCCACACTCGAGAAGTTGCACGACGACGTCGTTATCGGCGGTGGTGTAGGAGGAATCACCCTCACTGACCACGACCGATTAACTAACCTACAAGGTTATCATCAGAAGTGCTGACGAGGTATCACCCTCGGCACTCGATAGTAACCCAGTAGTGTCGAGGAACTAAGGGGGAAGTGATGTGCGATGCCGAGGCCTTGTCTTCGATCCCGTTGATCGGGTCTTCTGATAATCCAGCGGGGCAGTCGGGACAAAGTGGGGGTCTCTGATGGGTCTCTACCCAGCCTATACTAAATAGTTTAGGATAAGCAGGTAGGTAACAATAGCAGGTTACAATAAACAGGCTATGCAGCAGAAAAGGATAACAGCAGTAGCAGTAACTTCTAATGCAAGCATAAGAGAGAAGAGAATAGGCGATATCAATATGCTCAAAAGGGGGGTGCTTGCCTGGAAGCTCTGCGGCAAGTGTCAGGTCGTCAGGGGCGTAGTCGACCTCCGGAGCTGCGTCGGTCTCCGGGACTACGTCGGTGTCGGGGTCTACCGAGAGAGAAGAGGGGGAAGAAACAAATGAATACACAGCAAATAAAAGCAATCACAAAACAAGACATGGCGATACGCAGAGCAGAGGTGACCTAGTGCAACGCTGAGTGCTATGGACGGGGCGGAAAATTACCGGGAAAGTTTTCCCGGTTCCGGTTGTCTGTCAGACAGATGATCCGGAGGGGACGGTTCCATGTTCAGGTAGTTAGGGGCACCTGACAGGCATGTGGTTAGCGTATTCAGATTCGTCTCGTCGTTCTGAACAACTTTCATATAGAAAGTTTTTCGATCTGAGCTACGGTTTAATTTCTAAGAATTTTCAAAATTTTAAACAATATTCTAGAATTCCTGAAAATTGGCTAAGTCCTCAGTTTTTGAACATCACTTAACTGTTTTCCAGAGACTGTAGTTAGTGTTCCGTTCATCCAATGGCTTAGTGTCCTATATCAATCTTGATCAATTTTCTGTGCTCTACATGACAGGGTCAATTGCATCCATGTTAGAGTTCATTAGCTTGATCATTAACAACTCTAAAGTAGCTAGGACAATAACGCTGTTTTCAGTTTCTTCTGTTAACAGAATATAACATTTTGTGAATTTACTAGGATTTAATCCGTACATCAAATGGATTTGGTCCAGTGAGGTAAAATGAAGTTTGTCAAGTGTACTTTCTCCATATATTATTTTTACTCATATTAGCACTTGATTAGATATAGTTTTGGGGCGGTCCAGAGAGCTAAATGGCGCATTAGCACAAAAGCTAGCTGCTGCTACAGTAACTGAATGTTACTGTAGCAGAGCAGCAGTAGAGTGCAGCGGCGCACGGGGTCAGCAGCGGCTGCGTGCGGCAGCGGGTGGACGGGCGCGCGCGCTGGCGTGTGTGGGTGCGCGCAAGCGGCAGCAGCGACGGCGGTGGCGCAGCGACGGCGGTGGCGCAGCGCCGCCGCAGGCAGCACGAGCCAACGTGCAGCAGCAGCAGAAGCAACAGCAGCAGCGGGCGGAGCGCGGTGGCAGGCGGGCGCGCGAAGGCCCACGCGGGCGCTGGCGGCTGCGGAGAGGCGACAGCGCGGGCGAGCTAGGGCGCGGCTACGCGCAAGCGGGCGCACTCGGAGGCGCGGCCGGGCGCAGCCGCTCGTGTCTAGGTAGCGCGGCGAGCTGACCTCGACGACGGGATGGCTACGGGGCATGGTGGAAGGCACAGGGCGGTCGAGGGGGAGCTGGGGCTCACAGTGGTGGCGACGGCAAGGTCCGGTGGGTCGGGGAGGAGCTGGCGGCGGCGAATCGAAGCGAGGCGTGCGGCGGTGCAGAGAAGGGGCGGCTCGATCCCGGAGCTGTGGTGATCTCCTGCTCGAGCTGCTCCTTGCAGACGACGAAGACGACCACGACGCAGCGCTTGGACGAGCTGGCTCGGCGCGGGCTGACCAGTGGCCACGGCAAAGACAGGCGACGGCGACGGCTCCGTTCGGTGGCGGTGGAAGCGAGCGAGAGGAGGGAGGAGAGCGACCAGAGCGAGGGGGAAGTGGAAGAGGATGGCCAGGGGGAGGAACGGGACGATCCTTATCCCCTCGCGGCGCCCGCTGCGTCGCGGTATCGAGCGATGGCCGGCGCGAGCGCGGTCGACCATGGGGAGGACGACACCGAGGCGAGGTAGGTGGGGGAGGCCTGCTGGGCTGCCTGGGCCGCACTGTGGCTTCGCCAGTTAAGCCTATGCCCTTTTCTATTTTTCTGCTTTTCTGCTTTTCTTTTTATTTATTAACAGAAGCTGTATAGAAATAATTAGGGCTGCCAAAACACTTTTGATAAATGTGGTACTAGGCCACATAAATACTTTGTGAATGTTGTCACTGCCACAAAATGTTTCAGGGCATTTGGAAGTGGCTAGGTATTTTTAGAAATTGAATAAGTCAAGAAAAATGTTGCTGGACCACCAAAATAAAATCCAGGGGCATTTTTGGGAATTTTGTTAAGGTTGGTTCCAATTTTATAATTGCCTTGAGATTATTTACAACATTATGAACATTTTTTTTTTATGTTTGATGAAATAATTATTTGTCTTGCATTTTGAATTTTGAATTGAATTGGATTATTTCTTAAATGCAATTTGATGATGATAATCATGATGACAAGGCATGTTGTCTAGGTTAATGACAGAGTAAAGATCTGGGGGTGTTACAAATCTCCTCCACTACAAGAAATCTCGTCCCGAGATTTAAGTGGGGAAGTAAAGGTAACTTCAGAAGAATGGACCTTTGCAAGGTCAAGTATCTGGCAGATAACTCAGAGAATGTGGCACAAAGAATCTCTCGAGTTGAAATTTAAGAAAACTTCGAGAGCAAAATAGGAAGGTACGATAAGAAGTTTCAAGCGAAGGGACATCCGATTGATAACTGTACAGAGTGTGAAAAGAGGTTCAGAGCATCGGGAATGGATCATCTCTCGGAGAGTGGCTTGTGATAACACACAAAGCCCAGAGCAAAGGATACTTCGGAATCAAGGTTGTATCGAAGAGTCAGGTTCCGATCATGTGGAACTGTGATGAGGGTCGATCAAAAATATGGAGTACGATGACATCTTACCGGTCACGACAACAAGGTATGTCAGAGGATAGTCTGTCAGTTATGTCGGTAACAACATCGGTACCAAGGGCGAGGGACGAAGAGAACCATTTTCCTGCTCGTTAATTCGAGGCGGACCAATAGGCAAAGTTCTCGTCCATCGGTGGTTACCGGAATGTCATCAACAGTAGTAACAGGGTCTCACTGACGGAGTTGTGCACCGAGGTGTTTACATAAGCAGGGAGTTATTTCTGCTTATATCATATAGATCACAGGAAGGTTAAATAAAACAATGGAAAGGAAATGTGATTATCAGATTAAATAGAAAAATGGAAAGGAAAATGTGTTTGCACACCAGGATTGGGAGTACATCCTTCCCAAGGAAAAGCGGAGCATGATGTACATGATAGGATAGCAAGTTCAAAAGTATTTAGACAAAGGGGCGAGGGAAGAATCATGATATTACCCATACAACGGTGTTTGGATAATTGATCAAGAAGCATTTAGCAATGTGCTTCCGATGTTATTGTTGACATTCAGAATACCGTGGTCATGCTTCGAGGTAGCAATAACACGGTGTTTCAAGTAAGGGTTGGAGTTGAAGATCACAAGAATTACTCAAGGAACAATTGCGAGATTAGTTAGGGGATCAGAGTATAACCAAGACATGATCAAACATGTGTTGGAAAGAAGACAAGAGTGATGTCGATGATATTACAAATCATCGCGGGGCAAGGATGATACTTCTTATCATGAATTTCAATTGACATCTCATCAGAAGTCAAAATGTTGATGCTGATCACGACGCATTTGTCGAGAGGTTACAAGAAGATGAATTTGATCAGCAAAATGACCAAACCAGATGGAATAAAGTTCAAGGTCAATGGAACCATGGATATTACGCTCGAACTCAGGCTGTGCAAGCAAAACGATAGGATGATGAAAGTTTGACACTGACTTAGCTTATTGCCAAAAATATGCACCGGAAAGGAGGACCCGGTAGCACGGTTAGGATTTGCACGATAGATATGTAGCCGGTCAGGCTAGAAATGATGTGATGGGGTATTAAACTTCCCAGTAACAAGTACTAGGGGTATTACCGGAAGGTAAATCGGAGTAGAGGTCGGACGGGTGAAATGATCTGCAGAGGACAAGTATTTTAACTTATCCAGGAAATGGAATCAAGGAGGAAGTATGGTCGACACCACGATTGCAAAGGATCAATTTATAGATACAAGATGAACTTGTACCCAGGAAATAATTATTTTACGAGCAGCTTCCATGATAAGTTCTACATCGGGTCCATGGGCATGAACACAAAGGTTCAAGGTCGACTCCCACTTCTCCAATGCATAACCTTTCATTCACTTCTCGTCTTTGAAGAAGTTGTAGAGTTGAAAATTTAGCCGACGAAACGCGAGTAGATGTAACCCGCATAACTTTCAATTTACACAGGTTAAGGAAAGCATATGTTCAACCCATCCGGGTATCTTAGGAACATACACCACAAATTGCAGGAGTAATGAACTCAAGCTCGGAAGCAGAGCATGGTTGACAGAAGGAGAGGATACATTTTACCAAAGACATTCTGTATCCGAGGAAAGACTCGCAAGACTATTGAATTCGAAAGACTCTGTCGGATAATAACCCAGCAAAATATCAGATGGTCGGCAAGGGATCTGATGTGAGTATCGGTACTCAAACAGAGGAAGAAAGAATGCGGAGGCATCGGACTATAGGAACATCTGAATAGTCTGACGCTTAAATTCAAAGGAAATATGGTTTCCAAAACGAAGGATTAGAAACAGATGCTTTGATCAAAAGATGAGTAAGCTGACTAGAGCTAGATGGACAATCATTTGCAACTTGATTGGCCGAGATTCAACGCATGTTCATAATGAGACCTGAGTCGGAAGGACGAATTCTAGGAATTAGCTGATGATAGGGAGCACTCACATACACAATGAATCAATAGGTTCAGAATGATAATGACAAAGGATGTCAACGAGTATTGCCAGACATATGGAATTAACCATAATGCAAGCAAGCAAGAATTTCAAGAGCAGTAAGCTGCAGAGGATTCTCGGGAGATCAGATAATATTTCAAAGTGCTTTAGGAATCACAGGAACAACTGGGGATGAACGGATCCCCGGTAATATGAGGAATTAACCGCAGTGCGAAAGAAGCTGCACAGCAGTAGGCTCAAAGGATTCCTGGTTTAACGAGGAGTATTTCGGGGTATCTCGTACATACAGAAGTAAGTGGCCAAGATGATACAACGGCAAGGATGTGTAGATATCCACGGGGATTATCGGTGTTAGAAAACTGCAAAAGCAGTGGGCAAAGGTTCTCGGGAAACTACGAGGAGTTTCTTCGGAGTCTTCTGATGATGACACTCCATCTTCTGGAATGAGGGGGCTCTCCGGGAGAAAGCGGTTACAAGAACCTAGGATTAGAGTTAGTAAAATATTTAACCCGAAAGGAAGAGAAATCAGAGTCCCAGAGTATAGACGAGGAATAAATGATCCTAATACCACCCAATTGGCGACGTGGGCCCGTAAGCCACACAGCCAAGTTAGTAAAACAATTTTGGGCCACTAGACTCAACTTCGGCCAAGGAGTTGGAAAGGGGGATTCCTAAAGGCAGTCGGCTCTGATACCAACCTGTGACGACCCCGGCTTAATCGTGCACTAATCATACACGCAAATGCACACGATCAAGCCTAAGGACTCACTTGAAGATATCACAACACAACTCTAAAAAATAAATAAAGTCGTACAAGCTTTATATTATAAGCCAGGGCCGCGAGGGCTCGAATACATAGCTCGATGGCATACAAGTGTCAGCGGAAGCTTCAGATATCTGAGTACAGATATTACAGCAGAACAGATAGGCCTTTAACAAGGTGGGGCAAATAAAACACTACGATCGAAAGGCGCAAGCCTCCTGCCTGGGACCCTCCGATCCTACTCTTGGTCGTCAGTCAGCTCCTCGTAGTAGTACTCACCGGGAGGGTAGTAGTAGTAGCCGTAGTCGTCGACAGGGGCAGCTATCTCAGGGGCTCCATCATCTGGCGGCGACAAAAGGATAAGGGGAGAAAAAGAAAGCAAAGCACACGTGAGTACTCATCCGAAGTACTTGATAACCCACAAGTATAGGGGATCGCAACAGTTTTCGAGGGTAGAGTATTCAACCCAAATTTATTGATTCGACACAAGGGGAGCCAAAGAATATTCTCAAGTATTAGCAGCTGAGTTGTCAATTCAACCAGAACTGAAAGGCTTAATATCAGCAGCAAAGTATTTAGTAGCAAAGTAGTATGGAAGTAACGGTAACGGTGGCAAAATTAACAGTAGCAGTTTTGTAGTAATCGTAACAGTGGCAACGGAAAAGTAACGAAGCAAAGATCAATATGTGAAAAGCTCGTAGGCAATGGATCAATGATGGATAATTATGTCGGATGGAATTCATCATGCAAGAGTTATAACATAGGGTGACGCAGAACTAGCTCCAATTCATCAATATAATGTAGGCATGTATTCCGAATATAGTCATACGTGCTTATGGAAAAGAACTTGCATGACATCTTTTGTCCTACCCTCCCGTGGCAGCGGAGTCCTATTGGAAACTAAGGGATATTAAGGCCTCCTTTTAATAGAGAACCGGACCAAAGCATTAGCACTTACTGAATACATGAACTCCTCAAACTACGGTCATCACCGGGAGTGGTCCCGACTATTGTCACTCCGGGGTTGCCGGATCATAACACGTAGTAGGTGACTATTGACTTGCAAGATAGGATTAAGAACACAAATATATTCATGAAAACATAATAGGTTCAGATCTGAAATCATGGCACTCGGGCCCTAGTGACAAGCATTAAGCATAGCAAAGTCATAGCAACATCAATCTCAGAACATAATGGATACTAGGGATCAAACCCTAACAAAACTAACTCGATTACATGGTAAATCTCATCCAACCCATCACCGTCCAGCAAGCCTATGATGGAATTACTCACGCACGGCGGTGAGCACCATGAAATTGGTGATGGAGGATGGTTGATGATGACGACGGCGATGACTTCCCCTCTCCGGAGCCCTGAACGGACTCCAGATCTGCCCTCCCGAGGAAGAACAGGAGGTGGCGGCGGCTCCGTATCGTAAAACGCGATGAATCCTTCTCTCTGATTTTTTTCTCCCCGAACGTGAATATATGGAGTTGGAGTTGAGGTCGGTGGAGGTCTAGGGGGCCCACAAGATCGGAGGGTGTGGGCCCCTGCTGCTGATTCTTTTGCCAATATTTTTTTATTAATTCCAAAAGTTATCTCCGTTGATTTTCAGGTCATTCCAAGAACATTTTATTCTGCACAAAAATAACACCATGGCAATTCTGCTGAAAACAGCGTCAGTCCGGGTTAGTTCCATTCAAATCATGCAAATTAGAGTCCAAAACAAGGGCAAAAGAGTTTGGAGAAGTAGATACGATGGAGACGTATCAACTCCCCCAAGCTTAACCCATTGCTTGTCCTCAAGCAATTCAGTTGATAAACTGAAAGTGATAAAGAAAAACGTTTACAAACTCTGTTTGATCTTGTTGTTGCAAATATGTAAAGCCGGCATTCAAGTTTTCAGCAAACATTATGAACTAACCATATTCACAATAACTTTTAGGTCTCATATTTACTCATATCAATGGCATAATCGTCTAGCGAGCAATAATAAATCTCGGATGACAACACTTCTTCAAAACAACCATGATATGATATAACAAGATGGTATCTCGCTAGCCCTTTTTGAGACCGCAAAACATAAATGCAGAGCACCCCTGAAGATCAAGGACTGACTAGACATTGTAATGCATGGTAAAAGAGATCCAGTCACAGTCATACTCAATATCAATTAATAACAATGCATACAAATGACAGTGGTGCTCTCTAACTGGTACTTTTTATAAGAGGATGATGACTCAACATAAAAGTAAATAGATAGGCCCTTCACAGAGGGAAGCAGGGATTTGCAGAGGTGCCAGAGCTCGAGTTTTTGAAATGGAGATAAATAATATTTTGAGCGGCATGCTTTCATTGTCAACATAACAATCAAGAGATCTCGGTATCTTCCATGCTACATACATTATAGGCGGTTCCCAAACATAATGGTAAAGTTTTTTACTCCCCCTCCACCAATCAATCACACTCCACGGCTAGTCCGAAACAACGGGTGCCGTCCAACTATCAACAATCTTGGGGGAGTTTTGTTTTGCAATTATTTTGATTTGATTTGAGCATGGGACTGGGCATCCCGATTACCAGCCAATTTCTCGTGAATGATGAGCGGAGTCCATTCATCGTGAGAATAACCCACCTAGCATGGAAGATACTGACAGCCCCTAGTCGCCATATGAGCGATTTGGGCATACAAAACAGATTATCATTTGAAGGTTTAGAGTTTGGCACATGCAAATTTACTTGGAACGGCAGGTAAATACCGCATATAGGAAGGTATGGTGGACTCATATGGAACAACTTTGGGGTTTATGGAAGTGGATGCACAAGCAGTATTCCCGCTTAGTACAAGTGAAGGCTAGAAAAAGACTGGGGAGCGACCAACTAGAGAGCGACAACAGTCATAAACATGCATCGAGATTAACCAACATTGAATGCAAGTATGAGTAGGATATAAATCACCATGAACATAAATATCGTAGAGGCTATGTTGATTTTGTTTCAACTACATGCGTGAACATGTGCCAACAAGCCACTCGAATCATTCAAAGGAGGATACCATCCTATCATACTGCATCACAACCATTTTAATTTCCATGTTGGCATGCAAGGTAAACCATTATAAACTCCTAGCTAATTAAGCATGGCATGAGTAACTATAATCTCTAATTGTCATTGCAAACATGTTTCATTCATAATAGGCTGAATCAGGAACGATGAACTAATCATATTTACAAAAACAAGATAGGTCGAGTTCATACCAGCTTTTCCTCATCTCAATCATTTTATCATATATCGTCATTATTGCCTTTCACTTGCACGACCGAACGGTGTGGATAATAATAATAGTGCACGTGCATTGGACTAAGCTGGAATCTGCAAACATTTATTCAAAGGAGAAGACAAGGTAATCTGGGCTCTTTGTTAGATCAACAATAATGCATATGAGAGCCACTCAACATTTTCATTGTGGTCTTCTCCTCTCGACCCCCAAAGAAAAGAAAAGAATTTCTAAGAAACATACTGAAATGTTTTTGGAGTTTTTGTTTTTCTGAAGAAGGTAAAACAAGAACGAGAAAAACTATTTACACGGGAAAGCTCCCAACAGGCAAAAGAAGAACGAGAAATCTTTTTGGGTTTTCTTTTAATACTACAACTAAACATGGAAAGTAAACTAAGCTACAACTAATTTTTTTTGTAATTTCTCAAAGTTTTTCAAACACTCACGAAGAAAGCGAGAAGAAAAAAAACTAACATGGATAATACAATGAAAAAGTATGAACACCGACAACTGGAATGAGTGTGTGAACAAGAATGTAATGTCGGTGAGAAATACGTACTCCCCCAAGCTTAGGCTTTTGGCCTAAGTTGGTCTAAGCCCATGGATCAAAGTAGCCCTCTTTGGTGTACTGAGGAGGATCCTGGGGGTTCCACTGGTTAGCGAGCTCCTGTGGATCCCACTGATAAATAGACTCCTGATATGGATCAGGTGATGGCTCCGGCTCAGGAGGTGGGGATCGTCTCCCCTCCCAGTATGCATGAATGTCCGCGGGCAAAACAAAGTACCTGCCTGAATGCATATCGAACAAAGTAGGTGCAGGCAAGGTAATAATCTGAAAGGTGACCTCATTAAATACCAGGTTATAAATAAGCCTCTTTTCCTTATCATGGCGAATAAACTTATGTGCTACCATGCTGTCATAATCTAAATGTATAGTGGGTAGCAGTTTCTCTTCTTTTTCATAGTGCCTAATGGGTATCTCAAAATGTTTAGCAAGGAGGGAGGCAAAGATACCTCCGAAAATAGGACCCTTAGTACGGTTTAAACTCAACCGTTTAGTGACCATAGCACCCAAACTGTAAGTTCTATCTCTATGTAAAGCGTGGCGCAAAATAGCAAGGTCAGGGGCACTAAGGCCTCCACTCTCTCCACGACCAATTAAACATCTCCCAGCAAATAATGAGTAATAGCATAAAACAGGGAAATGTATACTAGCCACCCTTGCTCCCGACACTCCTCTGTTTTCCCCAACGGTAATTTCATGAATAAAACTTTCCACAACACTAGGGCGTGGTTCCTCGACGCTACCTTCATAAGGAAATTTACAAACCTCACAAAAGTCATAAAGCGTCATTTCTTTGTACTCATCATATAAGTAAAAGTCTACCGTGGGTGGTGATCTCCTAGCATGAAAATGAAAATTTTGCACGAAAGTATTAGTGAGTAGGAGATACTGATCACACTGGTCGAGGAGGAAGTCGGTGATGCCTGCATTCCCAGCCAAATAATAGAAATCATCATAAATTCCGACTGCTTGTAAGAATGCATCACATGGCCATTCACACGGCCAAATTTCTGCGGTGCGAGGAAGATTATACTTGGGCTTTTCCTTCTCCTCATTTTCTTTTTCCTTCGAACCATGGCTCGAGGATCCTCTCAACAATCTCCTTATCATTTTCTTCCTCTGAAAATTTCTGAATTTTTAGTGACTCAAAATAAAAGTGAACCAAACTCGATAAAATTGATAGCAACTACTCCTACAAGTGTCTAGAGGCTGAACCATGCATCAAAACTACTTTGGACCATATAAATTTGACATGCAAGCTCAAGAACAGGGTCACCACAGCAGCAAAAATTTGCAATGAATAAAGCACTAGAACAAAAACTAATTGGACCATTGGAGGAGTCACATACCGAAGAACAATCCCCCAAAGCAGTTTTGTAAATGGGGCTTTGAGCAAGGAGATCAAAAATGGCAGCAAGAAGAGCAAGAACACGAGTTTGAGCTATGGAGTGATTTTTTCTGGAGGAAGAAAGAGAGGATGGGTGCTGGAATAAGTGGAGGGGGGCCACGGGGGGCCCACAAGGTCAGGGGGCACGCCCTCCACCCTTGTGGCCAGCTGGTGAGGCCCCCTGGTGTATTCTTTATACCAGAAATTCTAAAATATTCTATAAAAAATCATATCCAATTTTCAGGGCAATTGGGGAACTTTTATTTTTGGGACATTTTTTATTGCGTGGATAATTCAGAAAACAGACAGAAAATACTATATTTGCTTTATTTAAACTAAATAACAGAAAGTAAAAGATAGGTATAGAGAGTTGTGCTTTCTAGATTCGTCCATCTCGTGCTCATCAAAAGGAATCCGTTAACAAGGTTGATCAAGTCTTATTAACAAACTTCTTCCAAGTGACATGAAGCCGGAGAATTTTCGAATAACACTAGGTTACCTCAACGGGGATATGCATGTCCCCAACAATAAGAATATCATATTTCTTTTTGGCAGTAGGAAGAGGGAATTCAAAACCTTCGATAGTAATAGTTGAAATTTTTCCAGTAGACTTGATACTATGAACTTGAGGTTGTTTCTTCGAAAAGTGTACCGCATGCTCATTACCATTAACATGAAAAGTGACATTGCCATTGCAATCAATAACAGCCCCTGCAGTATTCAAAAAGGGTCTACCAAGGATGATCGACATACTGTCATCCTCGGGAATATCAAGAATAACAAAGTCTGTTAAGATAGTAACGTTTGCAACTACAACAGGCACATCCTCACAAATACCGATGGGTATAGCAGTTGATTTACCAGCCATTTGCAAAGAGATTTCAGTAGGTGTCAACTTATTCAATTCAAGTCTATGATACAAAGAGAAAGGCATAGCACTAACGCCGGCTCCAAGATCACATAAAGCAGTTTTAATATAATTTCTTTTAATGGAGCATGGTATAGTTGGTACTCCCGGGTCTCCAAGTTTCTTTGGTATTCCACCCTTAAAAGAATAATTAGCAAGCATGGTGGAGATTTTAGCTTCAGGTATCTTTCTTTTATTTGTAACAATATCTTTCATATACTTAGCATAAGGAGGCATTTTAAGCATATCAGTCAAACGCATATGCAAAAAGATAGGTCTAATCATTTCAGCAAAGCGCTCAAAATCCTCATCATCCTTTTTCTTGGATGGTTTAGGAGGAAAGGGCATGGGTTTCTGAACCCATGGTTCTCTTTCTTTACCATGTTTCCTAGCAACAAAGTCTCTCTTATTGTATCGTTGATTCTTTGATTGTGGGTTATCAAAATCAACAGCAGGTTCAATCTCTACATCGTTATCATTACTAGGTTGAGCATCAACATGAACATCATCATTAATATTATCACTAGGTTCATGTTCATCACCTGATTGTGTCTCAGCATCAGAAATAGAAATATCATTTGGATTCTCAGGTGTGTCTATGACAGGTTCACTAGAAGTATGCAAAGTCCTATCAGTTTTCTTTTTCTTTTTATTACTAAGACTAGGTGCATCAGTATTAATTCTCTGAGAATCTTGCTCAACTCTCATAGGATGGCCCTCAGGATACAAAGGTTCCTGAGTCATTTTACCACCTCTAGTGATAACCCTAACAGCATTATCATTGTTCTTACTATTCAACTCATTAAGCAAATCATCTTGTGCCTTAAGTACTTGTTCTACTTGAGTTGTAACCATGGAAGCATGTTTACTAATAAGCTTAAGATCATTAACAGTTCTACTCATATAATCACCCAAGTGGTCAAGCATGTAAGCATTACGTTTCAATTGTCTACTAACATAAGCATTGAAATTTTCTTGTTTAACAATAAAATTATCAAACTCATCAAAGCATTGACTAGCAGACTTATTATGAGGAATATCACCTTCATCAAATCTACGGAGAGAGTTTACCTCTACTACCTGCGTCGGGTTATCAAGGACATGTATTTCTTCAATAGGCTGTAAGTTTTTAACATCTTCAGCTTTAATACCTTTTTCTTTCATTGATTTCTTTGCCTCTTACATATCTTCAGGACTGAGAAATAGAATACCCCTTTTCTTCGGAGTCGGCTTAGGAGTTGGTTCAGGAAGTGTCCAATCATTATCATTACTCAATATATTATTCAATAGCAATTTAGCTTGCTCAACAGTTCGTTCCCTGAAAACACAACCAGCACAACTATCCAGGTGGTCTCTGGAAGCATCGGTTAGTCCATTATAAAAGATATCAAGTATTTCATTTTTCTTGAGAGGATGATTAGGCAAAGCATTAAGTAATTGGAGAAGCCTCCCCCAAGCTTGTGGGAGACTCTCTTCTTAAGTTTGCACAAAATTATATATTTCCCTTAAAGCAGCTTGTTTCTTATGGGCGGGGAAATATTTTGCAGAGAAGTAATATATCATATCCTGGGGACTACGCACACAACCAGGAGCAAGAGAATTAAACCATAACTTAGCATCACCCTTTAATGAGAAGGGAAATAGCTTAAGAATATAGTAATAGTGAATTTTTTCCTCATGAGCAAATAGGGTGGCTATATCATTCAATTTAGTAAGATGTGCCACAACTGTTTCAGATTCATAACCATAGAAAGGATCAGATTCAACCAAAGTAATTAACTCAGGATCGACAGAGAATTCATAATCCTTATCAGTAACAAAGATAGGTGAAGTAGCAAAATTGGGATCATATTTCATTCTAGCATTCAAGGATTTTTCTTTCAGCTTAGCTAACAGTTTCTTAAGATCTTCTCTATCATTGCAAGCAAGAAAGTCTCTAGCAGTTTCTTCATCCATAACATAACCCTCAGGTACAACAGGTAATTCATATCTAGGGGGAGAATCATAATCATCAGTTTCAATAATATCATCAGTTTCAGAAATTTCATTCTCTCTCACCCTAGCAAGTTGTTCATCAAGAAATTCACCAAGTGGCACAGTATTATCAAGCATCGAAGTAGTTTCATCATAAGCATCATGCATAGCAGACGTGGCATCATCAATAACATGCAACATATCGGAATCAATAGCAGGTGTAGGTGTCGCAAGTTTACTCAAAACAGAAGGAGAATCAAGTGCAGAGCTAGATGGCAGTTCCTTACCTCCCCTCGTAGTTGAGGGATAGATCTTGGTTTTGTCGTCTTTCAAATTCCTCATAGTGATCAACAGATATAAATCCCAAGTGACTCAGAGAATAGAGCTATGCTCCCCAGCAATGGCGCCAGAAAAAGGTCTTGATAACCCACAAGTATAGGGGATCGCAACAGTTTTCGAGGGTAGAGTATTCAACCCAAATTTATTGATTCGACACAAGGGGAGCCAAAGAATATTCTCAAGTATTAGCAGCTGAGTTGTCAATTCAACCACACCTGAAAGACTTAATATCTGCAGAAAGTATTTAGTAGCAAAGTAGTATGGAAGTAACGGTAACGGTGGCAAAAGTAACAGTAGCAGTTTTGTAGTAATCGTAATAGTGGCAACAGAAAAGTAATGAAGAAAAGATCAATATGTGAAAAGCTCGTAGGCAATGGATCAATGATGGATAATTATGTCGGATGGCATTCATCATGCAACAGTTATAACATAGGGTGACACAGAACTAGCTCTAATTCATCAATATAATGTAGGCATGTATTCCGAATATAGTCATACGTGCTTATGGAAAAGAACTTGCATGCCATCTTTTGTCCTACCCTCCCGTGGCAGCGGGGTCCTATTAGAAACTAAGGGATATTAAGGCCTCCTTTTAATAGAGAACTGGACCAAAGCATTAGAACTTAGTGAATACATGAACTCCTCAAACTACGGTCATCACCGGGAGTGGTCCCGACTATTGTCACTCCGGGGTTGCCAGATCATAACACGTAGTAGGTGACTATTGACTTGCAAGATAGGATCAAGAACACAAATATATTCATGAAAACATAATAGGTTCAGATCTGAAATCATGGCACTCGGGCCCTAGTGACAAGCCTTAAGTATAGCAAAGTCATATCAACATCAATCTTAGAACATAATGGATACTAGGGATCAAACCCTAACAAAACTAACTCGATTACATGGTAAATCTCATCCAACCCATCACCGTCCAACAAGCCTACGATGGAATTACTCACGCACGGCGGTGAGCATCATGAAATTGGTGATGGAGGATGGTTGATGATGACGACGGTGATGATTTCCCCTCTCCGGAGCCCTGAACGGACTCCAGATCTGCCCTCCCGAGGAAGAACAGGAGGTGGCGGCGGCTCCGTATCATAAAACGCGATGAATCCTTCTCTCTGATTTTTTGCTCCCCGACCGTGAATATATGGAGTTGGAGTTGAGGTCGGTGGAGGTCCAGGGGGCCCACAAGGTCGAAGGGCGCGCCCCCCACCCTTGTGGCTAGGGTGTGGGCCCCTGCTATTGATTCTTTCGCCAATATTTTTTATTAATTCCAAAAGTTATCTCCGTTGATTTTCAGGTCATTCCGAGAACATTTTATTCTGCACAAAAATAACACCATGGCAATTCTGCTGAAAACAGCGTCAGTCCGGGTTAGTTCCATTCAAATCATGCAAATTAAAGTCCAAAACAAGGGCAAAAGAGTTTGGAAAAGTAGATACAATGGAGACGTCTCAGTACTCAGCAAGCAAGGATCTACACTACATATGCAACATTATCAAAGGGTGGCTGTATATGTGGAATGGGCTGCAGAAATGCCAGAATAGAGAGGAAAGCCTAGACCTATCGAAGACTAGCATCTTCAATGGTCTTGCAGCATTAGAAGAGTGCATATTAACATAGTGTAAAGTAGTAGTAGTGTTATCAACCTCGCCCAGAGATTCTTCCTCGACTCCCTACGAGAAAGCAATCCTAGAGCCATAATATCCATTTCATTCCAAGTCACCAGTTCTAGTTGTACCGATCGGGATACAACTCTGAGTGTCCGTTACCGTAGGACAGGCTATCGATAGATTGTTTCTTCCCTGCAGGGGTGCACCAACTTACCCACCACACTCGCTTAACTCCGGCCGGACACACTTTTCTGGGTCATGCCCGGCCTCGGCCAAACGACACGCCGCAACCCGACCTAGGCTTAAAAGAGAGGTCAGCACGCCGGACTAAACCTATGCCCCCAGGGGTCTTGGGCCATCGCCCCGGGAACTCCTGCACGTTACGGGGCCACCGAGAGCAGACCTAGCAACCCCTTATACAAGCGCTGTTGCGTTCCCAGTCCAACTCGGCGTGCGCCGCTCCTTACTGACGTCAATTAAGCTTCGGCTGATGTATACGACGCAGAATGCCCATACTATGCCCACGTGATGGTTAGTGCTATCAGGCCAGAGGCCCCTCGGATCAAATATCCAAACCGCTAGTGTGTTGGTAGTGCGGTAACGAGCAGAGACTCACGAAAGATATGACCCCGTCACCCTGTCTCGAGGAATTGCGGCAAGGGCTAAGAATGCCCAGCCACGCCTCGTATTCATCTCTCGGGCACCTTCCAGGTCAACTCGTCTCCACATCACTTCGCAATTAAGCTCGCGCGGGTACCCCTCAGGGCCGACACATCTTTAGTAACATAGTTCAGTGCAAAGTCATAGTAACCATAGTAACCGTGTGTCTAACACCAAGGGGAACCCTGAGGAATCACCCTCATTGGAATTCCTCCTGATGTTATCGTCAAGGTGAACGAAGGAGGAATCACCCTCGAGGTCCACACTCGAGAAGTTGCACGACGACGTCGTTATCGGGGGTGGTGTAGGAGGAATCACCCTCACTGACCATGACCGATTAACTAACCTACAAGGTTATCATCAGAAGTGCTGACGAGGTATCACCCTCGGCCCTCGATAGTAACCCAGTAGTGTCGAGGAACTAAGGGGGAAGTGATGTGCGATGCCGAGGCCTGGTCTTTGATCCCGTTGATCGGGTCTTCTGATAATCCAGCGGGGCAGTCGGGACAAAGTGGGGGTCTCTGATGGGTCTCTACCCAGCCTATACTAAACAGTTTAGGATAAGCAGGTAGGTAACAATAGCAGGTTACAATAAACAGGCTATGCAGTAGAAATAGGATAACAACAGCAGCAGTAACTTCTAATGCAAGCATAAGAGAGAAGAGAATAGGCGATATCGATATGCTCAAAAGGGGGGTGCTTGCCTGGTGCAACGCTGAGTGCTATGGACGGGGCGGAAAATTACCGGGAAAGTTTTCCCGGTTCCGGTCGTCTGTCAGACAGATGATCCGGAGGGGACGGTTCCATGTTCAGGTAGTTAGGGGCACCTGACAGGCATGTGGTTAGCGTATTCGGATTCGTCTTGTCGTTCTGAACAACTTTCATATATAAAGTTTTTCGATCTAAGCTACGGTTTAATTTCTAAGAATTTTCAAAGTTTTAAACAATATTCAAGAATTCCTGAAAATTGGCTAAGTCCTCAGTTTTTGAACATCACTTGACTGTTTTCCAGAGACTGTAGCTAGTGTTCTGTTCATCCAATGGCTTAGTGTCCTATATCAATCTTGATCAATTTTCTGTGATCTACATGACAGGGTCAATTGGATCCATGTTAGAGTTCATTAGCTTGATCATTAACAGCTCTAAAGTAGCTAGGACAATAACGCTGTTTTTAGTTTCTTTCATTAACAGAATATAACATTTTGTGAATTTCATAGGATTTAATCCGTACATCAAATGGATTTGGTCCAGTGGGGTAAAATGAAGTTTGTCAAGTGTACTTTCTCCATATATTATTTTTACTCATATTAGCACTTGATTAGCTGTCGTTTTGGGGCGGTCCAGAGAGCTAAATGGTGCAGTAGCACAAAAGCTAGCTACTGCTACAGTAACTGGACGTTACTGTAGCAGAGCAGCAGTAGAGTGCAGCGGCGCACGGGGTCAGCAGCGGCTGCGGGCGGCGCGAGCGCGTGCGTGCGGCAGTGGATGGACGGGCGCGCTCGCTGGCGTATGTGGGTGCGCAGAAGCGGCAGCAGCGACGACGGTGGCGCAGCGCCGCCGCAGGCCGCAGGAGCCAACGAGCAGCAGCAGCAGCGGCCGCAACAGAAGCAACAGCAGCAGCGGGCGGAGCGCGGCGGTAGGCGGGCGCGCAAAGGCGCACGCGGGCGCTGGCGGCTACGGAGAGGCGACAGCGTGGGCGAGCTAGGGCGCGGCTACGCGCAAGCGGAGGCACGGCCGGGCGTAGCCGCTCGTGTCCAGGGAGCGCGGTGAGCTGACCTCGATGACGGGATGGCTACGGGGCATGGTGGAAGGCAAGGGGAGGTCGTGGGGGAGCTGGGGCTCACAGTGGTGGCGACGGCAAGGTCCGGTGGGTCGCGGAGGAGCTGGCGGCGTCGAATCGAAGCGAGGCATGCGGCGGTGCAGAGAAGGGGCGGCTCGATCCCGGAGCTGTGGTGATCTCCTGCTCGAGCTGCTCCTTGCAGACGACGAAGATGACCACGACGCAGCGCTTGGACGAGCTGGCTCGGTGCGGGCTGACCAGTGGCCACGGCAAAGACAGGCGACGGCGACGGCTCCGTTCGGTGGTGGTGGAAGCGAGCGAGAGGAGGGAGGAGAGCGATCGGAGCGAGGGGGAAGTGGAAGAGGATGGCCAGGGGGAGGAACGGGACGATCCTTATCCCCTCGCGGTGCCCGCTGCGTCGCGGTATCGAGCGATGGCCGGCTCGAGCGCGTTCGACCATGGGGAGGACGACACCGAGGCGAGGTAGGTGGGGGAGTCCTGCTGGGCTGCCTGGGCCGCACTGTGGCTTCGACCCAGTGCCAGGTAAGCCTATGCCCTTTTCTATTTTTCTGCTTTTCTGCTTTTCTTTTTATTTATTAAGAGAAGCTGTATAGAAATAATTAGGGCTGCCAAAACACTTTTGATAAATGTGGGACTAGGCCACATAAATACTTTGTGAATTTTGTCACTGCCACAAAATGTTTCAGGGCATTTGGAAGTGGCTAGGTATTTTTAGAAATTGAATAAGTCAAGACAAATGTTGCTGGACCACCAAAATAAAATCTAGGGCATTTTTTGGAATTTTGTTAAGGTTGGTTCCAATTTTATAATTGCCTTGAGATTATTTACAACATTATGAACATTTTTGTTTTGATGTTTGATGAAATAATTATTTGTCTTGCATTTTGAATTTTGAATTGAATTGGATTATTTCTTAAATGCAATTTGATGATGATAATCGTGATAACAAGGCATGTTGTCTAGGTTAATGACAGAGTAAAGATCTGGGGGTGTTACAATTTGTAGTGCTTTTCAATTTCAGGGTCATTTAGCTCAAAAAAATTAGTAAATGCATGAAAATAGCAAATGAAGTCAGAAAGGGTTGAAAATTGATGACGTAGCTTTGAATGGTGCATACTGAACGCACAAAAAGTCTGGAGTTGAAATAAGTTTTAAAAAATGAAATGCCTTTGTAACAGATGAGTTTTAGCCCAAAACCCTGATACTTCGAAAGAGATTGTCCATTTTGTACACGAAGTGCATCCTGTTTTTGTCGTAACCCTCTCAACTTTTTCGCACATGCTATGTGGGTGAAATGATGATACCATGCCAACTTTCAACCTTTTCAGAGTTCATTTGTAGTGCTTTTCAATTTCAGGGTCATTTAGCTCAAAAAAATCAATAAATGCATGAAAAATAGCAAATGAAGTCAGAAAGGGTTGAAAATTGATGACGTGGCTTTGAATGGTGCATACTGAACGCACAAAAATTCTGGAGTAGAAATAAGTTTAAAAAAAATGAAATGCATTTGTAGCAGATGAGTTTTCGACCGAAACCCTGATACTTCGAAAGAGATTGTCCATTTCCTACACGAAGTGCATCCAGTTTTTGCCGTAACCCTCTCAACTTTTTTGCACAGACTATGTGGGTAAAATGATGATACCATGCCAACTTTCAACCTTTTCAGAGTTCATTTGTAGTGCTTTTCAATTTCAGGGTCATTTAGCTCAAAAAAATCAGTAAATGCATGAAAAATAGCAAATGAAGTCAGAAAGGGTTGAAAATTGATGACGTGACTTTGAATGGTGCATACTGAACGCACAAAAAGTCTGGAGTTGAAATAAGTTTAAAAAAATGAAATGCCTTTTGTAACAGATGAGTTTTAGCCCAAAACCCTGATACTTCGATAGAGATTGTCCATTTTGTACACGAAGTGCATCCTGTTTTTGTCGTAACCCTCTCAACTTTTTTGCACATGCTATGTGGGTGACATGATGATACCATGCCAACTTTCAACCTTTTCAGAGTTCATTTGTAGTGCTTTTCAATTTCAGGGTCATTTAGCTCAAAAAAATCAGTAAATGCATGAAAAATAGCAAATGAAGTCAGAAAGTGTTGAAAATTGATGATGTGGCTTTGAATGGTGCATATTGAACGCACAAAAAGTCTGGAGTTGAAATAAGTTTTAAAAAATGAAATGCCTTCGTAACAAATGAGTTTTCGTCCGAAACCCTGATACTTCGAAAGAGATTGTCCATTTTGTACACAAAGTGCATCCAGTTTTTGCCATAACCCTCTCAACTTTTTTGCACATGCTATGTGGGTGAAATGATGATACCATGCCAACTGTCAACCTTTTCAGAGTTCATTTGTTGTGCTTTTCAATTTCAGGGTCATTTAGCTCAAAAAATCAGTAAATGCATGAAAAATAGCAAATGAAGTCAGAAAGGATTGAAAATTGATGACGTTTGTCCGAAGCACAAAAGTACACATTTCAAATGCCAAAACACATAAGCACCCTAACTATTACAAAGATTCCCTACGGTTTGTCCAAGTGGGACTTTCCAGATATATATATAAGTTCGGAAACTCACTAGAGAAGAAAGTGATGACAGTGAAGCCGGTCACATCCCAGAGTGGGATCTTTGGGTGTAAAACTTTTTCTTCGCGTGTGTCCCTTTGCGCCATAACCATGGATAATCTTTATCATTTAACTGGATGCTCGGGTCAATATTCACTTTGAAGGGAGCAATTTTATGAAACTTTTCATAATCTTCTGACATGTCTGTCTTGTCATCGACTCCCACGATGTTTCTTTTCCCTGAAAGAACTATGTGGCGCTTTGGCTCATCGTATGATGTATTCGCTTCCTTATCTTTTCTTTTTCTCGGCTTGGTAGACATGTCCTTCACATAGAAAACCTGCGCCACATCATTGGCTAGGACGAATTGTAACATCCCAAATTTTTAATATGGAATGTTATACATAGATCATTCACTGCATATCATATTTTATTGCATTTCATTTTGCGATCCTCGAAAATTCTAAGCAACTCAAGGACCCACGGAGAGAGTTGGGGATTTCACCGTTTTCATATTTGAATTTTCTCAAATATTGAAACAGGGATCAATTTGGTTTAACTATTTTTCTCTCCGAAAATATTTCATATTAAAAATATATGAGAGGAGATAATATGACTTCTCCAAAATAAATGGAATATTGGAGGAAAAATATTAAAATCAAATAAATATTTTATTTGGATTTTTATTGCAATTTTATTTGGATTTAGAAAAATATGCATTTTTCAAAATTGCATTAGGGTCCCAAATAAATGTTTACCTTGTCCGGGAGATTTTTAGAGGACGGGGAAAATTTATTTCGGGAATTTTGGAGTCCGTTTAGTATTTCTTTTATTTGTTTTTCTGCGCGAATTATTTTAAAAAAAAAAAAAAAAACTCCGCCGGACCGAACTGGACCGAAGCCCAGCCGGCCCAGCCGCCCCGCGCCGCCTTCCCGTCCCGTGCCGGAGACGGACTCCGCCGGAGGAGTCCGCCGCCGCCGCGCCTCCGCCCCGTCGCCCCCTCGTCGCCCAAGCCACCCCCTCCCCCCCCTTAAATAGCCGCCCCCCCCCTACCTCCGCCCCCCCCCCCCCCCCTGAGCCCAAGCCGCAGCCCCGCTTGCCTCGTCGCGCCAGCCGCCCCGCGCCGCTGCCCTCGCCCGCCACCGCCGCCGCCGCCGCCGCTGCGCCGCTTCAGGTGGTGGAGCCGCCTCCGCCGCTCTCGTCCCGCGCCTCCTCCGCCTTCGCCTCGCCGCGGTGTTCTCCGTCTCCTCCGTTCTCCCCAGCCCCTCCTATTTATCCTCCTCCTCCCGCCTCTGTTTCGCGAGAAAACCGATCGGTTTTGTTTAAAACCCTAGATCTAGGTTCGTTTTTTTTTTTTTAAATACCGGTTTATTCTTTTTAGATCGGTTTTCCCGTCGGTTTAGTTATTTAGCGGACGTCGTCCGTAGTTCGTTTTAACGAACGGTTTTCACCGTTTAACCGCAGACAGCGAACGTTCGTTCGTTAGCCTGTTCGTTAGTTTTCTTTTTCTCGGATTTTCCGCGATTATTTTCGAATCGCGATTTCTGATCCGATTTTCGTTTTAGTATAACTTTTCGCTCGTTTGTCGGAATCAGGCGATTCAAGCGCCTAGATCTTCGTCTCGAAGCCCTCTTTCTGTTTAACCAACTTAAACAAGTTTTTGCTACTGTAAAATTTGACTTTAGTCCAGATTAGTAATCGAAGCTTGTTTCTTTCGCAGTTTGAGTTTCGTTGCTCCGTTTGATTTGATTCTTTTTGCAAACCGGAGTTCTTCAGTTGAACTTTCTGGTTAGGTCTTCTCATTTGGATTTTACCCGTGCATCTTCGCTTGATTGCTTATGTATGCTATTGTTTGTTGCGATAGAATTCCCGGAGTGCGAAGCGTGCTACTACGAGTCCCTAGGATTTGCAGATCGTCAGCAAGGCAAGTAACACATTGATCATACTTCTTCGTTACCCAGTTTTTATGCATTAGTTTCGACCCTCAAACATTGCATGATTAGGATGTGTAGCGACCCGATCCGAATGGATCGAATCTCTGTGTTCAAGTGTCATCCCTGGATCGGTAATGCTGACACACACAGTACTCGAAGGATTTATAACAGAGTGCAATCACACACTTATTACATCGAATGTCTCAAAAGAGAACCGATTACAATAAATATGGCTTAAGGCCATCTAAATAAGATAACAGCGGAAGGCTTGGAAGATAAAGTGAGTCCATCAACTCCAACGGCATAGCTGAGTGCACGACAACGACCTAGCACACCTTACTCTTCGTCTGAAAAGTCTGCAACATGATACGTTGCAGCCCGAAACGGGTCAGCACATGGAATATGCTGGCAATATAACACAGTAGAGCAATGAACAGAATAATTGCTAATACTACATGCATATTTGGCTGGTGGAAAAGCTCTAGGGTTATACTGTTTTGCGAAAAGCCAATTTTTTCCCTACAACAAAGGAATATATTTTATTTAACTATCATGGTGGTTGTTGAACATTGAGAAGGTAAATCCCCCTCTCAATCCCAATTAAAAGTAATCGTTAATCCCAACAAATTAATTTAGAGTGATGGGATTCAATATGAAAATCCAAGAACCAGATACTCAAGATGTCCATAACCGGGGACACGGCTAATCATGATTAGTTTGTACACTCTGCAGAGGTTTGTGCACTTTTCCCATAAGACTCGATCTCCTCCGTTGGATTTCTCGCACTACATGGTGTTTGAGAAACGGATGACCGAGACACAGTCTTTCAGAAACATTTACTCTTTACTCTGGGTAGACAGTTACACCTACTTTCCCCTACATCTGCTAGCCTACCACTGAAAGAGGTCATGTAACATACTCAACTATGATAGAGCCCATAATAGCTTGTGGCTGCACACGGAAGTTTCTAGCATGAATAATCTTATGATCCCTTTGAGCCTGGGTGGCGGACCGTAGGAGGATCACACGGTATATCCCCGGGATCTCCTAGGACAACACTGGTATATCCCCAGGTGCCCAAACAAGCAATCCACCCAGATGTGTATTAAAGTTGCCACCTTAAGTTGAACCATTAATTAAAAATCTCACATCTGTCATGGATACACTCAAAACCCAATCCACGTCTACGAGCATAGCATGGCAACATAAGCATAGCGTGGAAGTAACTCCCAAGGGTTTTATAATAAAAGGGCAATAGGTTCTACCTCATCATCTACTTCCCAATACCCACAAGTTAATCACATCCTAGTCATGTAGTGTTTGAGGATAAAACTAATGCATAAAACTGGGTATAGAAGAAGTATGATCAATGTGTTACTTGCCTTGCTGACGATCTGCAAATCCTAGAGACTCGTAGTAGCACGCTTCGCACTCCGGGAATTCTATCGCAAACAAACAATAGCATACATAAGCAATCAAGCGAAGATGCACGGGTAAAACCCAAATGAGAAGACCTAACCAGAAAGTTCAACTGAAGAACTCCGGTTTGCAAAAAGAATCGAATCAAACGGAGCAACGAAACTCAAACTGCGAAAGAAACAAGCTTCGATTACTAATCTGGACTAAAGTCAAATTTTACAGTAGCAAAAACTTGTTTAAGTTGGTTAAACAGAAAGAGGGCTTCGAGACGAAGATCTAGGCGCTTGAATCGCCTGATTCCGACAAACGAGCGAAAAGTTATACTAAAACGAAAATCGGATCAGAAATCGCGATCGAAAATAATCGCGGAAAATCCGAGAAAAAGAAAACTAACGAACAGGCTAACGAACGAACGTTCGCTGTCTGCGGTTAAACGGTGAAAACCGTTCGTTAAAACGAACGTACGGACGAACGTCTGCTAAATAACTAAACCGACGGAAAACCGATCTAAAAAGAATAAACCGGAATTTAAAAAAAAACCGAATCTAGATCTAGGGTTTAAACAAAACCGATCGGTTTTTCTCACGAAACCGACGGCGGCGGCGGCTACCTCCGGCGGGGCTCCGGCGGGACGGCGGGGTGCGGCGCGGCGCGGCGGGGCGGGGCGCGCGCGGGGCGGCTGGGCCGGCTGGGCTTCGGCCCAGTTCGGTCCGGCGGAGTTTTTTTTTTTAAATAATTCCGCGCAGAAAAACAAATAAAAGAAATACTAAACAGACTCCAAAATTCCCGAAATAAATTTTCCCCGTCCTCTAAAAATCTCCCGGACAAGGTAAACATTTATTTGGGACTCTAATGCAATTTTGAAAAATGCATATTATTCTAAATTCAAATAAAATGGCAATAAAAATCCAAATAAAATATTTATTTGATTTTAATATTTTTCCTCCAATATTCCATTTATTTTGGAGAAGTCATATTATCTCCTCTCATATATTTTTAATATGAAATATTTTCGGAGAGAAAAATAGTTAAACCAAATTGATCCCTGTTTCAATATTTGAGAAAATTCAAATATGAAAACGGTGAAATCCCCAACTCTCTCCGTGGGTCCTTGAGTTGCTTAGAATTTTCGAGGATCGCAAAACGAAATGCAATAAAATATGATATGCAGTGGATGATCTATGTATAACATTCCAAATTAAAAATTTGGGATGTTACAAACCTACCCCCCTTAAGATGAATCTCGCCCTCGAGATTCGGGTTGGCTAGAAAACAGGTGCGGGTGGTCCTTCCGGAGGTCTTCTTCGCGCTCCCAGGTAGCTTCCTCCTCGGTATGATGACTCCACTGAACTTTGCAAAACTTGATAACTTTGTTGCGTGTAACTCGGCTGGCAAACTCGAGAATCTTGACGGGTTTCTCCTCGTAGGTTAGATCACTATCCAATTGAATTGCTTCTAGGGGCACTGTATCTCTTAGAGAAATATCAGCCATCTCCGCATGGCACTTCTTCAACTGGGAAACGTGAAACACATCATGAACTCCTGACAGTCCTTCGGGCAATTCCAACTTGTAGGCAACTTCACCCATACGTTCCAATACTCGGTATGGTCCTACAAACCTCGGGGCTAACTTTCCTTTAACTCCAAAACATTTCACTCCTCGTAAGGGTGATACTCGTAGATATGCTCTGTCTCCGACTTCATAGGTTACCTCCTTGCGTTTTGGGTCGGCATAACTCTTCTGTCTGGACTGGGCTACTTTCAGTCTATCTCGAATCAGCTTAACCTTCTCTTCGGATTCCTTAATCAAATCCGGTCCAAACAACTGACGGTCTCCAACTTCATCCCACATCAACGGTGTTCTGCACCTCCTTCCATACAAAGCCTCGAAAGGTGCCATCTTCAAACTGGCTTGGTAGCTGTTGTTGTATGAGAACTCCGCGTAGGGCAAATTGTCATCCCAACTAGATCCATAATCTAGCGCACAAGCTCTTAACATGTCCTCCAGAATTTGATTGACTCTCTCGGTCTGTCCATCTGTCTGCGGATGAAAAGCTGTACTAAACTCTAGCCTGGTTCCCAATGTCTGGTGTAGTTGGCGCCAAAACTTTGAAGTAAACTGGGTTCCTCTATCTGATACGATGGTCCTCGGAACTCCGTGCAGACATACGATCCTGGTCATATATAGCTTGGCCAACTTCGCACTCGTATATGTGGTTTTCACTGGGATAAAGTGAGCTACTTTGGTCAACCGATCCACTACTACCCAGATAGAATCATATCCTGATCGGGTCCTGGGTAATCCGGTGATGAAATCCATGCCAAGCTTATCCCACTTCCATTCGGGTATTGGCATAGGCTGTAGCAATCCTGCGGGCTTCTGATGCTCTGCCTTCACTCTCTGACATACATCACATACGGCTACATACTCAGCAATATCCCTCTTCATACCCGTCCACCAGAAACGCTCTTTTAAGTCCAAATACATCTTGGTGTTTCCGGGGTGTATCGAGTATGGCGAGTCATGAGCCTCCTGTAGTATCAACTTCCTGATCTCGGCATTATTGGGTACATACACACGGTCCTCAAACCATAAGGTGTCGCGCTCATCTTCACGAAAACCTTGGGCTTTTCCTTTGCGCATTCTATTCTTTATCTCGGCAATTTCTTTGTCCTCTTCCTGAGCTTCTCGAATCCTTCCCAATAATGTTGACTGAACTTCCATAACTGCGACAAAACCTCTAGGGACTAACCCCAAACGAAACTCCCTGAGATCTTCGGATAACCCCTTTGGTAAACCTCCGCTTTTGAGGGTATTGACATAACTCTTCCGGCTCAAAGCGTCTGCTACGACATTGGCTTTTCCTGGATGATAATGCAACTTCATATCATAATCCTTTATAAGTTCCAACCATCTCCTCTGCCTGAGGTTCAGCTCCTTCTGAGTGAAAATATACTTCAAGCTCTTGTGATCCGTGTACACATCACAACGATTCCCAATAAGAAAATGTCTCCAAGTCTTAAGTGCATGAACTACAGCTGCTAACTCCAAGTCATGCGTGGCATAATTCAACTCATGCGGCCGAAGCTGACGTGAGGCATATGAAACAACTCTTCCTTCCTGCATAAGTACTCCTCCCAGTCCTAAGCGAGAAGCGTCGCAATACACATGGAAATCCTTGCGTATATCTGGCAGAATCAGAACTGGGGCTGTAACCAAACGTTTCTTCAGTTCCTGAAAACTTGCCTCACATTCATCTGTCCATTTGAACTTAGTGTCCTTCTTCAGTAACTCCGTCATAGGCTTCGCAATCTTAGAAAAATTCTCGATAAATCTCCGATAATATCCTGCAAGTCCAAGAAAACTGCGGATCTCCCCCACTGAGGTGGGTGCCAACCACTCAGTGACAGACTGAACCTTAGTGGGGTCTACTGCTATACCTTCGCCCGATATAACATGTCCAAGAAATCCAACTTCCTTCAACCAAAACTCACATTTGCTGAACTTGGCATACAACTGATGTTCCCTGAGCTTCTCGAGAACTAAACGCGGATGCTCCTTGTGCTCCTCTTCATTCTTTGAGTATACCAAGATATCATCAATGAACACCACGACAAACTTATCCAAGAACTCCATGAACACCTTGTTCATCATACTCATGAAATAGGCAGGGGCATTAGTCAATCCAAATGACATAACTGTGTACTCATATAGCCCATACCGGGTGGTGAAGGCTGTCTTAGGTATATCCTGTTCTCGGATCTTCAGCTGGTGATACCCTGATCTCAGATCGATCTTGGAGAACACTTTAGCTCCTTGCAACTGATCAAACAAATCATTAATCATTGGCAGTGGGTACTTGTTCTTAATCGTCACTTCATTCAATGCGCGATAATCAACAACCATTCTCAAGGATCCATCCTTCTTCTCAACTAAGAGCACTGGGGCTCCCCACGGTGATGAACTTCGTCGAATGTAACCTTTCTCCAATAATTCCTTGACCTGCTTCTTAATCTCCTCCAGATCATTTGCGGGCATACGGTATGGTCTCTTTGATATTGGTCCGGTGCCTGGCAACAACTCTATCAAGAATTCAATGTCTCGATCCGGCGGCATGCCTGGTAACTCCTCTGGAAATACATCTGGGTAATCCTTCACAATAGGCACCTCCTCCTGAACAACTCCCGTGAGGGAATTTACTTGGCTCCTTCTAGGCACATGCCTAGATACATACTTGATCCTTTTTCCCTCCGGGGTGGTAAGCAAAATCGACTTACTCGCACAATCGATGCTTCCTCCATACATCGATAGCCAATCCATGCCTAGTATCACATCCAATCCTTGTGACTTCAAAACTATCAGGTCTGAGGGGAAAACATGACTTCCAATGATCAATGGCATCTGATGGGTTTAGAGGGAAGAGATTAGAATAGGGTAAGGTCTAGTGAGAAGGCACTACCCATATGCACATGAGACAAACACATTCATAACACACCACTCAATTCAAGCAAGAGCATACAATCGATCTAACTACCGTTACAAAAGTGCTCGGTCTATTACTATTTACATGGGGAGAAATACTAATGATAATATGGTGGTCATCTAGAAATTTTGATCGGTGGAAGACTCCATGATATCCGCTCCAGCTTCGTCTTCATAATCATCATCACTACTGTCGGGGTCGGAGTCGGTGTCGTCGATGATGATGTAGTCTTCAGATCGAATTTCCTCAGGTTCGTCGTCTTCTTCTCCGGGCACGGGGTCTCCCATGAATACTCCTAGCTTCCTTGTCAGGTCGTCATTCTTTTCCACTAGTATTGCGATTTCCTCCTCGTATCCATCGCGTGTAGACTTGAGTTCCTCTTCTAGTACAGTGGCGGTGTAGGTCCCGGTGAAGCTTGGTATTCCGATGTTCAGGTACCTAGTGACTTCCTTCAAGTGTCGTCCAAAAGGTGTGTCTTCATCCGGTTGTGTAAACTTGTTCCTTGAGTCCGCCATCCTAGAGAATAGAAGATGGAGAGAAGTCAGAAATGAGTAGAGAAGAGTGACCTATGGCTTTTCTTAGTGGTCGTGTCCTACAGTCAGCGTGTGCTCTGATACCATCTCTGTAGCGACCCGACCCGAATGGATCGAATCTCTGTGTTCAAGTGTCATCCCTGGATCGGTAATGCTGACACACACAGTACTCGAAGGATTTATAACAGAGTGCAATCACACACTTATTACATCGAATGTCTCAAAAGAGAACTGATTACAATAAATATGGCTTAAGGCCATCTAAATAAGACAACAGCGGAAGGCTTGGAAGATAAAGTGAGTCCATCAACTCCAACGGCATAGCTGAGTGCACGACAACGACCTAGCACACCTTACTCTTTGTCTGAAAAGTCTGCAACATGATACGTTGCAGCCCGAAACGGGTCAGCACATGGAATATGCTGGCAATATAACACAGTAGAGCAATGAACAGAATAAATGCTAATACTACATGCATATTTGGCTGGTGGAAAAGCTCTAGGGTTATACTGTTTTGCGAAAAGCTAATTTTTTCCTACAACAAAGGAATATATTTTATTTAACTATCATGGTGGGTGTTGAACATTGAGAAGGTAAATCCCCCTCCCAATCCCAATTAAAAGTAATCATTAATCCCAACAAATTAATTTAGAGTGATGGGATTCAATATGATGATCCAAGAACCAGATACTCAAGATGTCCATAACCGGGGACACGGCTAATCATGATCAGTTTGTACACTCTGCAGAGGTTTGTGCACTTTTCCCCACAAGACTCGATCTCCTCCGTTGGATTTCTCGCACTACATGGTGTTTGAGAAACGGATGACCGAGACACAGTCTTTCAGAAACATTTACTCTTTACTCTGGGTAGACAGTTACACCTACTTTCCCCTACATCTGCTAGCCTACCACTGAAAGAGGTCATGTAACATACTCAACTATGCTAGAGCCCATAATAGCTTGTGGCTGCACACGGAAGTTTCTAGCATGAATAATCTTATGATCCCTTTGAGCCTGGGTGGCGAACCATAGGAGGATCACACGGTATATCCCCGGGATCTCCTAGGACAACACTGGTATATCCCCAGGTGCCCAAACAAGCAATCCACCCAGATGTGTATTAAAGTTGCCACCTTAAGTTGAACCATTAATTAAAAATCTCACATCTATCATGGATACACTCAAAACCCAATCCACGTCTACGAGCATAGCATGGCAACATAAGCATAGCGTGGAAGTAACTCCCAAGGGTTTTATAATAAAAGGGCAATAGGTTCTACCTCATCATCTACTTCCCATTACCCACCATTTAATCACATCCTAATCATGCAATATTTGAGGGTCGAAACTAATGCATAAAAACTGGGTAATGAAGAAGTATGATCAATGTGTTACTTGCCTTGCTGACGATCTGCAAATCCTAGGGACTCGTAGTAGCACGCTTCGCACTCCGGGTACTCTATCGCAAACAAACAATAGCATACATAAGCAATCAAGCGAAGATGCACGGGTAAAATCCAAATGAGAAGACCTAACCAGAAAGTTCAACTGAAGAACTCCGGTTTGCAAAAAGAATCAAATCAAACGGAGCAACGAAACTCAAACTGCGAAAGAAACAAGCTTCGATTACTAATCTGGACTAAAGTCAAATTTTACAGTAGCAAAAACTTGTTTAAGTTGGTTAAACAGAAAGAGGGCTTCGAGACGAAGATCTAGGCGCTTGAATCGCCTGATTCCGACAAACGAGCAAAAAGATATACTAAAACGAAAATTGGATCAGAAATCGCGATCGAAAATAATCGCGGAAAATCCGAGAAAAAGAAAACTAACGAACAGGCTAACGAACGAACGTTCGCTGTCTGCGGTTAAACGGTGAAAACCGTTCGTTAAAACGAACGTACGGACGAACGTCCGCTAAATAACTAAACCGACAGAAAACCGATCTAAAAGAATAAACCGGTATTAAAAAAAACCGAACCTAGATCTAGGGTTTAAACAAAACCGATCGGTTTTCTCGCGAAAACCGAGGCGGCGGCGGCTACCTCCGGCGGGGCTCCGGCGGGACGGCGGGGTGCGGCGCGGGGCGGCGGCGCGGCGCGGCGGCGCGGCGCGGCGGGCGGCGCGACGCGGGCGGCGGCGGCGTGCGGCGGCTCGGCGGCGAGCGGCGGCGGCTGGCGCGGCGAGCGAGGCGGCGCGGCGGCAGCGGCAGCAGCAGCGGCGACGGCGAGGCGACGGCGGCGGCTTGGGGCTCCGGGGGGGCGGCGGCTATTTAAGGGGGGAGGGGGTGGCTTGGGCGAGGGGGCGACGGGGCGGAGGCGCGGCGGCGGCGGACTCCGGGGGAGTCCCGGTCGGCCACGGGGAGGAAAGGCGGCGGCGAGGCTGCTGGGCCGGCTGGGCTTCGGCCCAGTTCGGTCCGGCGGAG
>CM022303.1:647413867-647491847 GCA_011799875.1 Thinopyrum elongatum | reverse complement strand
TTTCTGGTGGACGGGTATGAAGAGGGATATTGCTGAGTATGTAGCCGTATGTGATGTATGTCAGAGAGTGAAGGCAGAGCATCAGAAGCCCGCAGGATTGCTACAGCCTATGCCAATACCCGAATGGAAGTGGGATAAGCTTGGCATGGATTTCATCACCGGATTACCCAGGACCCGATCAGGATATGATTCTATCTGGGTAGTAGTGGATCGGTTGACCAAAGTAGCTCACTTTATCCCAGTGAAAACCACATATACGAGTGCGAAGTTGGCCAAGATATATATGACCAGGATCGTATGTCTGCACGGAGTTCCGAGGACCATCGTATCAGATAGAGGAACCCAGTTTACTTCAAAGTTTTGGCGCCAACTACACCAGACATTGGGAACCAGGCTAGAGTTTAGTACAGCTTTTCATCCGCAGACAGATGGACAGACCGAGAGAGTCAATCAGATTCTGGAGGACATGTTAAGAGCTTGTGCGCTAAGATTATGGATCTAGTTGGGATGACAATTTGCCCTACGCGGAGTTCTCATACAACAACAGCTACCAAGCCAGTTTGAAGATGGCACCTTTCGAGGCTTTGTATGGAAGGAGGTGCAGAACACCGTTGATGTGGGATGAAGTTGGAGACCGTCAGTTGTTTGGACCGGATTTGATTAAGGAATCCGAAGAGAAGGTTAAGCTGATTCGAGATAGACTGAAAGTAGCCCAGTCCAGACAGAAGAGTTATGCCGACCCAAAACGCAAGGAGGTAACCTATGAAGTCGGAGACAGAGCATATCTACGAGTATCACCCTTACGAGGAGTGAAACGTTTTGGAGTTAAAGGAAAGTTAGCCCCGAGGTTTGTAGGACCATACCGAGTATTGGAACGTATGGGTGAAGTTGCCTACAAGTTGGGGAGAGGTACATATCAAGGGGATTCGTGGATAAGTATAAGTTGCCCACTAAGGTACTTAGGACACCCATGTTAGTAAGATCACCCGGTGCGGAGTATATGGCAAGACAAGGATGTTTTCAGATGCCATTGATCATTGGAAGTCATGTTTTCCCCTCAGACCTGATAGTTTTGAAGTCACAAGGATTGGATGTGATACTAGGCATGGATTGGCTATCGATGTATGGAGGAAGCATCGATTGTGCGAGTAAGTCGATTTCGCTTACCACCCCGGAGGGAAAAAGGATCAAGTATGTATCTAGGCATGTGCCTAGAAGGAGCCAAGTAAATTATCTCACGGGAGTTGTTCAGGAGGAGGTGCCTATTGTGAAAGATTCCCCGGATGTATTTCCAGAGGAGTTACCAGGCATGCCGCCGGATCGAGACATTGAATTCTTGATAGAGTTGTTGCCAGGCACCGGACCAATATCAAAGAGACCATACCGGATGCCCGCAAATGATCTGGAGGAGATTAAGAAGCAGATCAAGGAATTATTGGAGAAAGGTTACATTCGACGAAGTTCATCACCGTGGGGAGCCCCAGTGCTCTTAGTTGAGAAGAAGGATGGATCCTTGAGAATGGTTGTTGATTATCGCGCATTGAATGAAGTGACGATTAAGAACAAGTACCCACTGCCAATGATTAATGATTTGTTTGATCAGTTGCAAGGAGCTAAAGTGTTCTCCAAGATCGATCTGAGATCAGGGTATCACCAGCTAAAGATCCGAGAACAGGATATACCTAAGACAGCCTTCACCACCCGGTATGGGCTATATGAGTACACAGTTATGTCATTTGGATTGACTAATGCCCCTGCCTATTTCATGAGTATGATGAACAAGGTGTTCATGGAGTTCTTGGATAAGTTTGTCGTGGTGTTCATTGATGATATCTTGGTATACTCAAAGAATGAAGAGGAGCACAAGGAGCATCTGCGTTTAGTTCTCGAGAAGCTCAGGGAACATCAGTTGTATGCCAAGTTCAGCAAATGTGAGTTTTGGTTGAAGGAAGTTGGATTTCTTGGACATGTTATATCGGGCGAAGGTATAGCAGTAGACCCCACTAAGGTTCAGTCTGTCACAGAGTGGTTGGCACCCACCTCAGTGGGGGAGATCCGCAGTTTTCTTGGACTTGCAGGATATTATCGGAGATTTATCGAGAATTTTTCTAAGATTGCGAAGCCTATGACAGAGTTACTGAAGAAGGACACTAAGTTCAAATGGACAGATGAATGTGAGGCAAGTTTTCAGGAACTGAAGAAATGTTTGGTTACAGCCCCAGTTCTGATTCTGCCAGATATACGCAAGGATTTCCAAGTGTATTGCGACGCTTCTCGCTTAGGACTGGGAGGAGTACTTATGCAGGAAGGAAGAGTTGTTTCATATGCCTCACGTCAGCTTCGGCCGCATGAGTTGAATTATGCCACGCATGACTTGGAGTTAGCAGCTGTAGTTCATGCACTTAAGACTTGGAGACATTTTCTTATTGGGAACCGTTGTGATGTGTACACGGATCACAAGAGCTTGAAGTATATTTTCACTCAGAAGGAGCTGAACCTCAGGCAGAGGAGATGGTTGGAACTTATAAAGGATTATGATATGAAGTTGCATTATCATCCAGGAAAGGCCAATGTCGTAGCAGACGCTTTGAGCCGGAAGAGTTATGTCAATACCCTCAAAAGCGAAGGTTTACCAAAGGGGTTATCCGAAGATCTCAGGGAGTTTCGTTTGGGGATAGTCCCTAGAGGTTTTGTCGCAGTTATGGAAGTTCAGTCAACATTATTGGGAAGGATTCGAGAAGCTCAGAAAGATGACAAAGAAATTGCCGAGATAAAGGATAGAATGCGCAAAGGAAAAGCCAAAGGTTTTCGTGAAGATGAGCACGACACCTTATGGTTTGAGGACCGTGTGTATGTACCCAATACTGCCGAGATCAGGAAGTTGATACTACAGGAGGCTCATGACTCGCCATACTCGATACACCCCGGAAACACCAAGATGTATTTGGATTTAAAAGAGCGTTTCTGGTGGACGGGTATGAAGAGGGATATTGCTGAGTATGTAGCCGTATGTGATGTATGTCAGAGAGTGAAGGCAGAGCATCAGAAGCCCGCAGGATTGCTATAGCCTATGCCAATACCCGAATGGAAGTGGGATAAACTTGGCATGGATTTCATCACCGGATTACCCAGGACCCGATCAGGATATGATTCTATCTGGGTAGTAGTGGATCGTTTGACCAAAGTAGCTCACTTTATTCCAGTGAAAACCACATATACGAGTGCGAAGTTGGCCAAGATATATATGACCAGGATCGTATGTCTGCACGGAGTTCCGAGGACCATCGTATCAGATAGAGGAACCCAGTTTACTTCAAAGTTTTGGCGCCAACTACACCAGACATTGGGAACCAGGCTAGAGTTTAGTACAGCTTTTCATCCGCAGACAGATGGACAGACCGAGAGAGTCAATCAGATTCTGGAGGACATGTTAAGAGCTTGTGCGCTAGATTATGGATCTAGTTGGGATGACAATTTGCCCTACGCGGAGTTCTCATACAACAACAGCTACCAAGCCAGTTTGAAGATGGCACCTTCCGAGGCTTTGTATGGAAGGAGGTGCAGAACACCGTTGATGTGGGATGAAGTTGGAGACCGTCAGTTGTTTGGACCGGATTTGATTAAGGAATCCGAAGAGAAGGTTAAGCTGATTCGAGATAGACTGAAAGTAGCCCAGTCCAGACAGAAGAGTTATGCCGATCCAAAACGCAAGGAGGTAACCTATGAAGTCAGAGACAGAGCATATCTACGAGTATCACCCTTACGAGGAGTGAAACGTTTTGGAGTTAAAGGAAAGTTAGCCCCGAGGTTTGTAGGACCATACCGAGTATCGGAACGTATGGGTGAAGTTGCCTACAAGTTGGAATTGCCCGAAGGACTGTCAGGAGTTCATGATGTGTTTCACGTTTCCCAGTTGAAGAAGTGCCATGCGGAGATGGCTGATATTTCTCTAAGAGATACAGTGCCCCTAGAAGCAATTCAATTGGATAGTGATCTAACCTACGAGGAGAAACCCGTCAAGATTCTCGAGTTTGCCAGCCGAGTTACACGCAACAAAGTTATCAAGTTTTGCAAAGTTCAGTGGAGTCACCATACCGAAGATGAAGCCACCTGGGAGCGCGAAGAAGACCTCCGGAAGGACCACCCACACCTGTTTTCTAGCCAACCCGAATCTCGAGGGCGAGATTCATCTTAAGGGGGGTAGGTTTGTAACATCCCAAATTTTTAATATGGAATGTTATACATAGATCATTCACTGCATATCATATTTTATTGCATTTCATTTTGCGATCCTCGAAAATTCTAAGCAACTCAAGGACCCACGGAGAGAGTTGGGGATTTCACCGTTTTCATATTTGAATTTTCTCAAATATTGAAACAGGGATCAATTTGGTTTAACTATTTTTCTCTCCGAAAATATTTCATATTAAAAATATATGAGAGGAGATAATATGACTTCTCCAAAATAAATGGAATATTGGAGGAAAAATATTAAAATCAAATAAATATTTTATTTGGATTTTTATTGCAATTTTATTTGAATTTAGAAAAATATGCATTTTTCAAAATTGCATTAGAGTCCCAAATAAATGTTTACCTTGTCCGGGAGATTTTTAGAGGACGGGGAAAATTTATTTCGGGAATTTTGGAGTCCGTTTAGTATTTCTTTTATTTGTTTTTCTGCGCGGAATTATTTAAAAAAAAAAATCCGCCGGACCGAACTGGGCCGAAGCCCAGCCGCCTCGCGCCGCCATCCCGTCCCGTGCCGGAGACGGACTCGCCGGAGGAGTCCGAGCCGCCGCCGTCGCTGCCCTTCGCCCCTTCCCCAAGCCGCCACCCCTCCCCCTCTTTAAAAGCCGACCCGGGGCCCCCCCTGGAGCCCCAAGCCGCCGCCGCCGCCTGCCCTCGCCGCGCCGCCGAGCCGCCGCGCCGCCTCGCTCGCCGCGCCAGCCGCCGCCACTCGCCGCCGAGCCGCCGCACCCCGCCGCCGCCCGCGTCGCGCCGCCCGCCGCACCGCGCCGCCGCACCGCGCGCGCCCCGCCCCGTCGCCTCGCCGCCGCCGCTGTCCCGCCGACCGCCGGAGGTAGCCGCCGCCGCCGTTGGTTTTCGTGAGAAAAACCGATCGGTTTTGTTTAAACCCTAGATCTAGATTCGGTTTTTTTTAAATACCGGTTTATTCTTTTTAGATCGGTTTTCCGTCGGTTTAGTTATTTAGCGGACGTTCGTCCGTACGTTCGTTTTAACGAACGGTTTTCACCGTTTAACCGCAGACAGCGAACGTTCGTTCGTTAGCCTGTTCGTTAGTTTTCTTTTTCTCGGATTTTCCGCGATTATTTTCGATCGCGATTTCTGATCCGATTTTCGTTTTAGTATAACTTTTCGCTCGTTTGTCGGAATCAGGCGATTCAAGCGCCTAGATCTTCGTCTCGAAGCCCTCTTTCTGTTTAACCAACTTAAACAAGTTTTTGCTACTGTAAAATTTGACTTTAGTCCAGATTAGTAATCGAAGCTTGTTTCTTTCGCAGTTTGAGTTTCGTTGCTCCGTTTGATTTGATTCTTTTTGCAAACCGGAGTTCTTCAGTTGAACTTTCTGGTTAGGTCTTCTCATTTGGATTTTACCTGTGCATCTTCGCTTGATTGCTTATGTATGCTATTGTTTGTTGCGATAGAATTCCCGGAGTGCGAAGCGTGCTACTACGAGTCCCTAGGATTTGCAGATCGTCAGCAAGGCAAGTAACACATTGATCATACTTCTTCGTTACCCAGTTTTTATGCATTAGTTTCGACCCTCAAACATTGCATGATTAGGATGTGATTAACTTGTGGGTATTGGGAAGTAGATGATGAGGTAGAACCTATTGCCCTTTTATTATAAAACCCTTGGGAGTTACTTCTACGCTATGCTTATATTGCCATGCTATGCTCGTAGACGTGGATTGGGTTTTGAGTGTATCCATGACAGATGTGAGATTGTTAAGTAATGGTTAACTTAAGGTGGCTACTTTAATACACATCTGGGTGGATTGGTTGGGGCACCCTGGGGATATACCAGTGGCTTGCCCGGACACCTGGGGATATACCAGTGTTGTCCTAGGAGATCCCGGGGATATACCGTGTGATCCTCCTATGGTTCGCCACCCAGGCTCAAAGGGATCATAAGATTATTCATGGTAGAAACTTCCGTGTGCAGCCACAAGCTATTATGGGCTCTAGCATAGTTGAGTATGTTACATGACCTCTTTCAGTGGTAGGCTAGCAGATGTAGGGGAAAGTAGGTGTAACTGTCTACCCAGAGTAAAGAGTAAATGTTTCTGAAAGACTGTGTCTCGGTCATCCGTTTCTCAAACACCATGTAGTGCGAGAAATCCAACGGAGGAGATCGAGTCTTGTGGGGAAAAGTGCACAAACCTCTGCAGAGTGTACAAACTAGTCATGATTAGCCGTGTCCCCGGTTATGGACATCTTGAGTATCTGGTTCTTGGATCATCATATTGAATCCCATCACTCTAAATTAATTTGTTGGGATTAATGATTACTTTTAATTGGGATTGAGAGGGGGATTTACCTTCTCAATGTTCAACAACCACCATGATAGTTAAATAAAATATATTCCTTTGTTGTAGGGAAAAATTGGCTTTTCGCAAAACAGTATAACCCTAGAGCTTTTCCACCAGCCAAATATGCATGTAGTATTAGCAATTATTCCGTTCATTGCTCTACTGTGTTATATTGCCAGCATATTCCATGTGCTGACCCGTTTCGGGCTGCAACGTATCATGTTGCAGACTTTTCAGACGAAGAGTAAGGTGTGCTAGGTCGTTGTCGTGCACTCAGCTATGCCGTTGGAGTTGATGGACTCACTTTATCTTCCAAGCCTTCCGCTGTTATCTTATTTAGATGGCCTTAAGCCATATTTATTGTAATCAGTTCTCTTTTGAGACATTCGATGTAATCAGTGTGTGATTGCACTCTGTTATAAATCCTTCGAGTACTGTGTGTGTCAGCATTACCGATCCAGGGATGACACTTGAACACAGAGATTCGATCCATTCGGGTCGGGTCGCTACACGAATGGTTCATCTGCGTACGCAAGATTGTTGAGATCCACTGTTGTCATTCCGTACTGCGGGTCTTCCGTTACCCCGCCTCGTGTCAGATTGACCCATTTGCACCGAAACAAAGGGACCTTCAAACCACGTCCATAGTCAAGTTCCCAAATCTCCTCTATGTAACCATAATATGTGTCCTTTCCCCTCTTGGTTGCTGCATCAAAGCGGACACCACTGTTTTGGTTGGTGCTCTTTTTATCTTGGGCGATCGTGTAAAATGTATTCCCATTTATCTCGTACCCTTTGAAAGTCATTATATTCGAAGATGGTAACTGGGACAACAAGTACATGTCATCTTCAACAGCGTCATCATGCATGGCACGTGTCTGCAACCAACCGGCGAAAGTCCCCGTTTGTTCACATGTAATCCAGTCGTCAGACTGCTCTGGGTGTTTGGAGCGTAGAATATTCTTGTGTTCCTTGATATATGGAGCCACCAAGGCGGAATTTTGTAGAACTATGTAGTGTGCTTGAGTGAGAGAATGCCCGTCCATACATATTATTGCTTTCGGTCCTAGCATGCCATTTCCACCCAGTCTGCCCTTATGCCGCGATTCAGGAACACCAATCGGGTTAAGGTCAGGAATAAAGTCAACACAAAACTCAATGACCTCCTCATTTTCATGGCCCTTGGAGATGCTTCCTTCTAGCCTAGCACGGTTATGAACATATTTCATTAAGACTCCCATGAACCTCTCAAAGGGGAACATATTGTGTAGAAATACAGGACCCAGAACGGCAATCTCTTCGCATAGGTGAACTAGGACGTGCGTCATGATATTGAAGAAGGATGGTGGGAACACCAACTCGAAACTGACAAGACATTGCACCAAATCATTCTCTAACCTTGGTATGATTCCTGGATCGATTACCTTCTGAGAGATTGCATTGAGGAATGCACATAGCTTCACAATGGCTAATCGAACGTTTTCCGGTAGAAGCCCTCTCAATGCAACCGGAAGCAGTTGCGTCATAATCACGTGGCAATCATGAGACTTTAGGTTCTGGAACTTTTTCTCTGCCATATTTATTATTCCCTTTATATTCGACGAGAAGCCAGACGGGACCTTCATACTGAGCAGGCATTCAAAGAAGATTTCCTTCTCTTCTTTGGTAAGAGCGTAGCTGGCATGACCCTGATGTATGCCGTCTTTTCCGTGCATATGTTGCTGGTCCTCCCGTGCCTCCGGTGTATCTTTTGTCTTCCCATACCACTACTGGAATCTGGTAATTTGCCGTCTGCCACCTCTTTGCCGTCCGCCAGCTGACGGCAAAGAGCCTCTTAGCCGTCCGCTTCCACAAAGCGGACGACAAAGAAAGTGCAGATGGCAAAAAGTCTATTTGCCGTCCGCTGTTTCTTTGCCGTCAGCCAGCTGACGGCAAAGAGCTAGAAGGCAGACGGCAAAGGGCCAGGTGGGCCCCATAGGGCACGGCGTGGCTAGGTCAGGTTCTTTGCCGTCCGCCAGCGGACGACAAGGAGGAGACGTGGGCTAGCCCTAAACGGCCGCCCTCTTTGCCATCTGCTAGCAGACGGCAAAGAAGGCCCACTTAACGAGCCGAGCCATCTCCCCTCTCTCTCTCTTTCTCTGTTTCCCTCCCGCGCGCCCGCCTCTCCCCTCCCCCACCGCTCTGCCGCCGCCGCCGCCGCCCCGCCCCCCGGACCCAGCCCCCACCGCCGTCCCACCCCCCCCCCCCCCCCCACCCCCCGCGCCCCGTCGCCCCGCCGCCCCGCCGGCCCCGTTGCCCCGTCGCCCCGCCGCACCCCGTCGCCGAGAGAGGCCGCGCCGGGCCGCGGTGCCGGACCCCGCCGCTGCCGCCTCCTCCGCGGCCCTGCGCCGCCCCCCCCACACCGGCCGACCTCGCCCTCCACGGCGATCCCCTGCAGGTTTGTCTCTCCCCCTTTTTTTAGTTTTTTTTTTTAGTTAGTTTCTTCTAGTTTAGTTTCTGTTTTAGTTTTAGTTTAGTTTTATTTTCAGTTTAGTTTTAGTTTTAGTTTTAGTTTATTTTAGTTTATTTTATTTTAGATTAGTTTTAGTTTTAGTTTAGAAGAAGAAGAGGAGTAGAAGGAGGAGGAGGAGGGAGGAAGAGGAGGAGGAAAAGAAGAAGAAGAAGAAGAAGAAGAAGAAGAAGAAGAAGAAGAAGAAGAAGAAGAAGAAGAAGAAAAAGAAAAAGAAGAGAAGAAGGAAAGGAAAAAAGAGGGCGCCTGGGGACGAGTGGGTTAGGGGTTCCTTGGTGTCGATGGAACCCTAAATAGCAAGTATCGTCGGTGCGAGATACATGTGGCCGTCGGTGTCGAACACTACATCCATGTCCCACAAGTGACGCCGACGTTCGGCGTCCCAAAGCAACTGTTCTCGGCGTCGATGGCGGTCAAACACCATCGCGAATTTGCTTGGCAGCCTCTGCGATGACGATTAAAAGGCAAGTGTTGAAACTTGAAACACCCAAACTGACTCAAGTCGGTTTGGTTGTTTGAAATTTCAAAACTTGGCTTTAATCCTCATCGCAGAGGCTGCCAGACAAATTCGCGATGGTGTTCGACCGTCATCGGCCAACAGAACTATTGTTGCGGGACACCGGGTGCCGGCTTCACTTGTGGAATGTGGATCTAGTGTTCAACGCCGAGCGCCACATGTATCTCGCACCGATGATACTTGCTATTTAGGGTTCCATTGACACCAAGGACCCCCTAACCCGCTCTGTTCCGGTCTTCGTGCCGATGAAACTTGCTAGCTATAGGTGTCAATCATCAGTATGCGTAACCACTATGCGTCTCCCGTTCGAAAGGGTTACATCTATAAATATGCATGCATTTGCATATTTATAATCGTGATTCTTTTGAATTGTCCAACGTTATCCATGGACAGCCCGAGTATGTGTAGATTGGGTTCGTTTTCCCATATGCTCAGCTCCGGATCCGATGCAGAATTTCGTCAGTGCCTCCCTGTTGTTCTCTGGGTACACATTCTCTCTGCTTATTGCCGAGACGTGTATCAGGAGAACAGCGGGGAGGTGCTGCCGAAATTTTGCGTCGGATCCGGAGCAGAGCATGGGAAAACGAACCCGATCTACACATACTCGGGTGGGATTATGACCTATCTTTACCTATTAGCGTGTAGGTTGCATGGACGTAATAAAACTGACAAACTCCATTAACTGATGGATATGGTTTGCTTAATTATGTATATATTTCTTGTGTGTCCAGTAGGAAGTCAATATGAGTGATCGTGCATGGATGTACACCGGTTACACTTGTCAGAAAATTTGGACCGAGGAATGGTTAACAAAAACCAAGGGGTTTGTTAGAGCCGCATTTGCAAATGGCCAGGAATTTAGCTGGTGCCCCTGTGCCCGTTGCGACAACTATAACAAGAGGGACGAGCTTGAAATGAGTAAAGACCTGCAGAAGTTTGGTTTTACGCCTGGTTACATGGTCTGGACATTACATGGTGAGTCTGCCCAACGTGCCAGAGCCGAGGTTCATCGTCGCACCGACAAGCATGGTACCGGGACCGCAGACATGGTGCAAGACTTTGACGATGCTCGGGACTCGGACGAGGAGATGGAGGAATCTGCAAAGGCCTTCACTGAAATGTTGGAGTCCTCAAAATGTCCTCTCCATGAGCACACTGAGCTTTGTCAGCTGGATGCCATCTCACAAATAATGGCTTTGAAGGCTCAATTCAACTTGGGCAGAGAATGCTACGACGCGATGATGACACTATTCGGACGATTTCTACCCAAAGGCCATGTGCTACCTCCAAACCTGTACCAGTCAGACAAAATCCTCCGTGCTCTTAAGATGCCCTATGAGAAGATACATGCCTGTGAGAAAGGTTGTGTCTTATTTAGGCTTCAGTATGAGGACTTGAACTATTGTCCCATTTGCAATTCTTCTAGGTATGTTGTGGTAGACAACGGTATGGGTGAGAAGACGCAGACCAAAATACCCGTTAATGTTCTTCGGTATATGCCAATCGTACCAAGACTTCAACGTCTTTTCATGGTCGAAGAGACGGCCAGACAGATGACATGGCACAAAACGGGCAAAAGAACCGAACTAGATGCAGATGGGAATGTGATGATGGTGCACACATCGGATGGTGAAGCGTGGAAGCGCTTCGATGCATTACATAAGGAAAAAACGGCAGATCCAAGGCATCCTCGAGTCGCCGTTAGCACAGATGGGTTCAATGTGTTTGGTCAGATGGCAGCCCCATACAGCTGTTGGCCCGTGTTTGTCATTCCACTCAATCTCCCCCCCGGGCAGATTATGCAACGAAAGAATATTTTCCTGACGTTGATAATTCCAGGGCCCAACTATCCGGGGAAGAATATGAATGTGTACATGCAGCCGCTTAAGGACGAATTGCAAGAAGCTTGGGATAATGGGTTCAAGACATACGACGCCTTTAGCAAACAGAACTTCATAATGCGTGCCTGGTACATGTACTCGACGCATGACTTGCCGGCGTATGCGCTATTCGTTGGCTGGTGTGTGCATGGAAGGTTCCCGTGCCCCGCATGCAAGGGAGCTCTTGAGTTTCTTTGGCTGACGGCAGGGCGCAAGTATAGTTGCTTTGACTTGCATAGACCGTTTCTACATCTTGGCCATAAGTTCAGGAAAGACAAGAAGAACTTCATCAAAGGTAGAGTTGTCAATCTTGGAAGGCCAGCTATGAAGGAAATTATTTTGTGGGTGAAAATGCAGTTGATGTTCCCCGATGGGTATGCAGCAAATCTAAAGAGGGGAGCGAGTCTTCAAAAATTGAAAATATTTGGTCTAAAAAGTCATGATTGGCACATATGGATTGAGCGGATAATGCCGGTGATGTTGCGTGGCTTCATCCCTGAGGATGAATGGCTAGTACTGGTAGAGCTGAGCTATTTCTTCCATGTTCTTTGTGCGAAAGAACTATCGCCTGGCCTCCTAGAAGAAATGGAACAGTTGGCGCCGGAGTTGATCTGCAAGTTAGAGAAGATCTTTCCGCCAAGCTTCTTTAATCCAATGCAACACTTGATTTTGCATCTCCCGACCGAAGCACGATTGGGGGGGCCCGTGCAAAATCGTTGGTGCTACTCAACTGAGAGGATGCAGAAGACGCTTCGAGCAAAATGTAAAAATAAACGTAGAATAGAAGCATCGATGGCGGAGGCATTCATCACTGAGGAGGCGGCAAACTTCGTGACCGCACACTACGAAGCCAAAAATCGTCATTTGCATAATCCGAAGCCTCGGTACAATGCTGACAAACCTCAAAAGGGTCAATCCAACCTCAGCCTATTCAAAGGGAATCTCGCACCAGCCGGTGGTTGGAAACCAGTAAGGTTGGATGTTGAAGAATGGCGGACCATTTCGCTGTATCTCTTCAACAACCTAACAGAAGTGCGGCCGTACATCGAGTAAGATCTCGGTACATTGTTTCACAACTTCTAATTCCTTTGAACTTCTCTGATTCCTGGATTTTTGATGCAGTCGATACGTCGCCATATTCTTGTATGGAGCGGTGATCCAAAAGGATTCCGTCGAAGAGTATGAGCTTCTGGCAAAACAAGGAGCCGAATTTCCCGGTTTCATCTCTTGGTTCAAAAAAACGGTAATTTCCATTAGACCCTTTTTTTTCTTTGGCTAATTTGCGACTAATGCAACAATCCTTTCGTATTAAACTTGTAGGCTAATTCAAAGATTATGGATGCCGAATTGAGACAAGTAGCTAATGGTTTTGACTATAAGGTCCGTTCATTTGACAAATACGACATCAACGGGTATCGCTTTCGTACCTATGACAAAGAGCTATCTATGGCCGACCGAAAGTCTACAAATTGTTGTGTCTCTGCTATCGGCGAAGGAGGTATCGAGTATTATGGAAGAGTTGAAGCAATTTATGAACTTGAATTCTATGGTGAAAACCCACCAAACGTCGTAGTCTTCAGATGTTATTGGTTCCAGCCGAGGGAGACTAGAAGGACTCATGAACATATAGGGCTAGTCGAAATCAAACAAAGCACCCATTTGGATGTTCCCGATGTCTATATTACGGCTCAACAGGCAACCCAAGTTTTCTATCTACCGTGGGCCTGTCAAAGTGATCCAAATCTCAGTGGTTGGGACGTCGTTTATGAAGTGCCGCCACGTGTTAGACCACCTCCCCCTAATGAAAAGGATTATGAACCTCACATTAACCAAGACACATATGACGAAGGAGAATTCTTCCAAGAAACACGTCTTTCCAAAAAACGTTTCAAGAACCGCTCTACTCCACCCTAGAACATTGAAGTAGACAACGATAGTGAATCCGACTTCACCCCTGAGCTGGAACAAGAAGAGCCGGAAGAAGAAGAAGTTACTGCTGCAGATGACCTGTCAATGCTTGAACGATTACATAAAGGTGGCCTTCCACATGATGATGCATTTATTAATGATGATGATGAGCACGTCATTACCGATAGTGATGATGATGATGCTTTTATTAATGATGATGACGAGCACGTCATTACCGATAATGATTATTAGGTATTCAAATTTTTATGTTGTACTTGATTTATATAGTTATTTGTATGATTGTATGATTTATATAGTTGGTATTTATAATTTTCTTACTTTGTATGATTGTTTCTTATACATAGTGCCATGGTCTTGATTTCCGTCCCGGTCGGCCCTCGCCCGCTTTATGATTCGGATGTGGTAAATTCTCTTTCATAACTATTTGTTGCATTTCGCATTTATGCAAATTATGGCCATCAAGTTGACATAGAGATATTTTAATCTAGGAGGTATGTGAACCGGAATTTGAAACGGACCCTCTTGTCAAGAAGTTAAATTTAGTTGAAAAAGAAAATGAGTATTTGAAAGAAAAAATTAAAAGAATTGAAGAAGAGAAGATGACATTGGAGTTGTATGTTGCCGATGCCATCGATGATCACAAGATGAAGATGAATGCAATGCGCTTGAAGATGGATGCAATGCGCCTGAAGCTTAAGAAGATTAGAAAATATGCCATTGATAATGAGGCTTGGTATCATTATGCCGTTGGATCAATTGTTACCTTAGTTGCGATCTTCATCACATTTGTTGTGATGAGGGTAAGTTTTCTCTAGTGTTTTGCTTTACAAATGGATACTTAGCTTATTTTCCTCCTAAATGGCATAATTACCTAAGTTAGATAAAAAATAAGCTATACTTAGCTTATTCAGTTCATTTATGACATACTTAGCATACTTAGGTAAAAAATGGCATGATAATCTTTGTTAGCTCCAAAATGATATAGACTTAGCTTATTTTCCTCGAAAATGACATAATAACCTTACTAAGCTCCAAAATGACCTATTTACCTACCTTAGCTCTAAAATGACATACACTTAGCATTTTTACCTAGCTTAGCAATAAAATGACATTTTTACCTACCTTAGTTAGAAGAAGAAGAAGATAAAGAAGAGGAGAGGAGAAAAAGAAAGAGAAGAAAAAAAATCTTCTTCTTCTTCTTCTAACTTTCATCTTTCCCAATTTGCAGATTTGCTTTACATGAGGAAGCTTGGATTCATGGAGTGTACTATTCTTGTGGTGCTTCCTTGTTGTTTATGAAAACTTGTTTGGATATGTATGTCTATATGGATATGTTGTTGGAAACTTGTTTCTGGTTATGTATATATGGATATGTTGGACTTTGTTGAACTATGTTGTTGGATTGGATGAAATATGTTGTTGGACATGCTGTTGGATATGTTGGATATGTATGCATGTATATCTGTGTTTGAAACCATGTCTAATTAATGGGATTTAAATAAAAACAGGGGATATATAGCCTCTTTGCCGTCCGCTAGCGGACGGCAAAGAGGACACGTGGCAGTCACCTGTGCAAACTGGGAACACTGGCTGCCTATTTGGTCATTTTGCCGTCTGCTGGCGGACGGCAAAGTGACCATCTATGCCGTCTGCCAGCAGATGGCAATGATTCAAACCTCTTTGCCGTCTGCTGGCGGACGACATATCTAGACACGTGGCAGCTTCCCAGTGCTGCCTAGCTGGGGACGGCAAAGAGCGCCGTTAACCCCCTAACGGCTCTGACGCCAACGCACTGCCGTCAGCTTTCTTTGCCGTCTGCTGGCCTCGGATGGCGGACGGCGTAATCCTTTGCCGTCCGTTTCTAAGAAGCGGACGGCAAAGAAGGCCTTTGCTAGCAGGCTTTCATCCGGACAGTTTGCCATCCGTGATACATGCCTTTGCCGTCCGCCATGGCGGACGGCAAAGAAGCTGATTCCAGTAGTGTACACGCCCAAGAAACCAAGCAGGGTCACGCAAAGATTCTTCGTCACGTGCATCACGTCGATTGCATAGCGGACCTCTAGGTCTTTCCAATAGGGTAGGTCCCAAAATATAGATTTCTTCTTCCAATGGGTGCGCGTCCGTCAGCGTCATTCAGAACAGATTGTCCGCCAGGACCCTTTTCAAAGATTACCTTTAAATCTTTGACCATATCATGTACATCATCACCAGTACGGTGGCGAGGCTTCGTCCGGTGATCTGCCTCACCTTTGAAATGCTTGCCTTTCTTTCTTACGGGATGCCTGCTCGAAAGAAATCGATGATGTCCCAGGTACACATTCTTCTTACAATTATCCAAATATATACTGTCGGTATCATCCAAACAGTGCGTGCATGCGCGGTATCCTTTGTTTGTCTGTCCTGAAAGGTTACTGAGAGCAGTCCAATCATTGATGGTCACAAACAGCAATGCATGTAGGTCAAATTCTTCCTGATTGTCCTCATCCCACGCACGTACACCTTTTTCATTCCACAGCTGTAAGAGTTCTTCAACTAATGGCCTTAGGTACACATCAATGTCGTTGCCAGGTTGCTTAGGGCCTTGGATGAGCACTGGCATCATAATGTACTTCCGCTTCCTGCACAACCAAGGAGGAAGGTTATACATACATAGAGTCATAGGCCAGGTGCTATGATTGCTGCTCTGCTCCCCAAAAGGATTAATGTCATCTGTGTTTAGACCAAACCATACGTTCCTTGCGTCATCTGCAAAGTCCCTCCACTTCCTCTCGATTTTTCTCCGTTGCGACCTGTCAGCGGGTACTCTCAACTTCCCGCCTTTCTTACGGTCTTCTTTGTGCCATCGCATCAACTTGGCATGCTCTTTGTTTTGGAACAAACGGTTCAACCGTGGTATTATAGGAGCATACCACATCACCTTGGCAGGAATCTTCTTCCTGGGGCGCTCGCCCTCGACATCACCAGGGTCATCGCGGTTGATCTTATAGCGCAATGCACCGCATACCGGGCATGTATTCAAATCCATGTACTCACCGCGGTAGAGGATGCAGTCATTAGGACATGCATGTATCTTCTGCACCTCTAATCCTAGAGGGCAGACAGCCTTCTTTGCTTCGTACGTACTGTCGGGCAATTCGTTGTCCTTTGGAAGCATCTTCTTTAACATTATCAGCAACTTTTCAAATCCCTTGTCAGAAACACCATTCTCTGCCTTCCATTGCAGCAATTCTAGTGTGGTGCCCAGCTTTTTCTTGTAAGCTTCGCAATTTGGGTACAACGATTTCTTGTGATCCTCTAACATGCGCTGCAACTTCAGCCTCTCCTTTTCACTTGCGCAGTTTCTCTTTGCATCGGTAATGGCCCGACCAAGATCATCAACGGGCTCATCTGATGCCTCTTCTTCAGCTTCTTCCCGCATTGCCGGCTCAGCTTCTTCCCCCATTGTTGTACCATCGTATTCAGGGAACCCATGACCAGGATAGTTGTCGTCGTCCTCTTCTTCTTCATTGTCTTCCATCATAACCCCTCTTTCTCCGTGCTTGATCCAAACATTATAGTGGGGCATGAAACCGGACTCAAACAGGTGGACGTGAATGGTTCTTGACTTATAGTAATTCTGATCATTCTTACAGCCAGCACATGGACAAGACATAAAACCATCCGCCCGCTTGTTTGCCTCAGCCGCAAGCAGAAAAGTACGCACGCCATTAACGAACTGGGGAGAGCATCGGTCATCGTACATCCATTGCTGGCTCATCTTCATTACACAGCACCGAAAAGACCAAATTAATACAAGTTCATACACACTTATTCTCATAAAACAACATACAAACTCTCTAGCTAAAACATTTAAATGCAACAACAAATGCGATCAAAATCGCAACTAAAATAACAATTGATCCAACAGCATAACGATACCAAGCCTCACTATCAATGGCATATTTTCTAATTTTTCTAATCTTCAAGCGCATTTTCTCCATCTTGATCTTGTGATCATCGACGACATCGGCAACATACAACTCAAGTTTCATCTTCTCTTCTTCAATTCTTTTCAATTTTTCTTTCAAATACTCGTTTTTTTTTTCAACTAAATTTAACCTCTCGATAAGAGGGTCGGTTGGAATTTCCAGTTCACATACCTCCTAGATAAAAATATCCATATCAACTTGATGGGCATAATTTGCCATAAACACGAAATGCAACAAATAGTTATAAAAGAGAATATACCACATCCGAATCATAAACCGGACGAGGGCCGACGGGGACGGATATCAAAACCATGCCACTATGTATAACAAACAACGTACGGGTAAGAAAATTATACAAGTAACTATATATCTAAATCACACAAACATGATTTTTTTATATAAAAAAGATAAGAACAAGAGGCTCATCAAGGTGGTGCCGGCGACGGGACGGTGCGGGCGATCGACGGTGGTCGTTAGGACGGGGACGGGAAAGCACTAAGTAAACCACACCTACATATGCAAACTAAGCTAAATATGCAAACTAAGAGTTAATTTGAGCTCAAATTGCATGTAAATCAAATAAACTACCACATATAATTACTCCCAAACTAAAACCCACAAATCACTATACTTATAGAGCATTGCAAGAGCTAATCTAGCAATGAGAGATGAAACGACAAAGTTGCTAACCTTTGTGATCACTTGGATGGATGGGGGGGCCTTCAAATCTTGAAAAAAATTGGCAAAAATGAAGAATGAGCTCGAGCAATGTGGAAGAACAGGGGAGAGGAAGGAATGAAAGGGGGAAACAGAGAGAAATGGGCTCGGGCTCGACGAAGGGTTTATATAGAGTCATCTTTAGTCCCGGTTGGTTATATAAACAGGGACTAAAGGTGCATCTCTAGTACCGGTTCGTGCCACGAACCGGGACTAAAGAGGTTGGTGCTGCCCCAGCCTGACACCAGCCTGACACCACCTCTTTAGTCCCGGTTCGTGACACGAACCGGTACTAGAGGTTCAACACGAACCGGGACTAATGAGTGCCGCCTGCCTAGCCGTTGAAACCGGCACTAATGGTCACATTAGTGCCGGTCCGTAATTGAACCGGGACCAATGAGATGAACATTAGGTGGTTTTTCTACTAGTGTAGAAGCTAGCTAGCTAGCTCCTCATCGATCCATCAAGCAACGGACGACAGAAGCCAGCTAGCTAGCTTGAATCGATCCATTCAGGCTACACGCGTGATTGGAGCTAGCTAGCTAGCTTTTGCACCGATTCGATCGATCCAATCAAGCAGCTACGGCAACGGACGTTGGCGGCTTCGTATTTGACTGCTTCGTGCGTCGTTCGCTGGATTCATAGGAGCAAACTAGTTGATCGTGGACACGGTCGAGAGGAAGAAGAAGACATGAGAAAAAAAATAAATGAATATTTGATTTTACAGTTTAAGTTTGAGGGGTCTATTCGGCCACAGCTCAAAACGACCCTTAAAACACGTTTTTCGCGAACTGATAACCGCGTTTACAGTTCCGCGGTTTAAGGGGTCTGGCAGAGATGCTCTAGCCGAGCGAACCGCGCATTGTGGTTGCGTTGGGTAATGTTTCTGGTAGCACGCAATCGCGCCGACCCGTGCCCGTGATCATCGACTATCAGTCCACCATGCGCGCTTGCTAAAGTATCACAAGGTGATTGGCCCAGCCGCGAATATGTATTTCCAGAGTATACCTGGCCAAACCTCGGGCCGGGCCGGGCTTCGGGCCAGGCCTAGCCAAGCCCGAGGCAAAAAACCTAGGCCCGGGCCCGGCCTGACCATCGGGCCTGGTTTTTGGGCCCAAGCCCGGCCCGAACACGTAAAAGCCCGCCGGGCCTCGGGCCTCAGGCCGGGCCCCTTCAGAAAAGCGCAAAAACGACGGGTCTGGGCCCGGCCCGACCCGGCCATCGGGCTCAAAATCTAGGCCCGAGCCCGGCCCGGGAGCAGCGTCGGGCCGGGCCGGGTCGGGCTTTTTCGGGCCGGGCTGCCCATGGCCAGGACTATTCCAGAGCCTCGTGAGCGAAACAGGGGTTTCCTCTTTTTCGCTTTGGACTCCAGTCCAGATCGATCGATGCCGTTGACGTCGAGTTCACTTCAATCCACGCCGTTCACGTTGCCGTTACTCGCTGGTGACTGGAGGCTCCACATGCCCATTACTCGCCGATGGCAGTGGCCGCTGACATGCGGGCCAAGGATTTCTTCTCCACACCGGTGACTGCCGGCCGCCTCTCTCAGGCGTAGAGGACCTGCGCGTTGCACGGCGCGAGCCCGACCAACTCCACGGGGCATTTGACGACCTCCCACTCCACCCGCTCCTCCTCCGCGCCGTTCTGGACCGCCGAGACGACGGTGCCGACGGCGACGTCGAGGCCTGCGCCGACCACGTAGATCGTGCGCCTGCCGCCGTCGACCTCCTCCAGCTGCCCCGCGACCACGTGCGGCCGCCTCACCTCCTGCGGCACCCCGCCGCCGGCCACCATCTGCCACTCGTCCCGGGGCTCGTCGTACCGCTTCAGGCGCCACTCGCCGTACTCGGCCACGATGTACAGACGCTCGCCGGACACGGCGCAGGAGCCCGTCCACCCCTCCCGCATCCCGCGGGCCATGTCTGACCACGAGTCCGTCGCCGCGTCGTACACCGCGCCCCGGGGCGCGCGCTCGAACGGCCACGCCCACCCCTCCGTCACGTACAGCCTGTGTTTTGATTTTCGGTTTGAGACTTTTTTCGCCACAGGCCGAGATGGCCGAATTTCGGCCATTTTGAAAAATTTCGGCTGAAATTTGACTCAAATTTGACTAAAATTTGTCAAATTTGACCAATTTCGGTCAAGAATAGATTTCGTCCCAGGCCGAGATGGCCGAAATTTGGCCGAAATCCTTTTTTTTCGGCCGAAATTCAAAACACAGCGTACAGCTTGCCCCCGGCTGCCGCAGCGTCGTACCTCGCCACGGCCGCGCCGCCCGGGGACACAGCAGGCGCCCACCTCCCTGCCTCTGGGTCGAACACCTTTGTTTTCCCGTCCTCAACGGCCACCACCACCCGGCCTCCTACCTCACCGGCCGCCATGTACCCCCTGGGCGTCCTCATGCCGGCCACCTCCCCCCATCCATTCGTCGCCGCGCTGTACACGGACACGCTGCTCACCGCCTTGTCGCCGCCCTCCTCCACGCCGCCGATCACGTAGATCTCGCCGCGGGCGGGGAGCCCCACGACAGCGAACGAGCCGGCCGCCGTGCCGCACGGGACCGGGGGCAGCAGTAGCCACCGGCGGGAGAAGGGGTCGAGCGCCTGGCACTGGAGGCGGCGGGAGACAGGGTCGAAGGCGAAGGCAAAGAGAAACGGCAGAGAAAGCGACACGATCACCGTCGCCGCCGGTGGAGTCGAACTCTTGACGGGCCCCGGCGCGTCGGTGAGAAACCTGTTCCAGTTGGATGACACGGTGCGGAATAGCCGGTGGTAGAGGAAAGGGAGGTGGAGGAGGCACTTCTCCGCCACCTCCTCCGGCAGGCCGAGGATGAGCTCCATCACCGCCTCGTCCTCCCCGCCGCCGGCGCCCAGCACCAGCTGCTTGCACGCGGACGAGAAGGTCATCGTACGTGGCTGCTGCTGCCCCCGGTCCCTTGTGTGCCTAAGCATCTTTGATGCCAAAAAATTCATATCGTTTTGAATATTTTTGCTATTTTTTTTAATTTACTGTTAATCGACGTACATATTTTCAGTTTTTTCTTTGCCACGAGCTGCTCGAATGTCGAAACACCACGAAATTTTGCACGTGCCTTGCGCACCAGAGTATGTTCGATGCTGTAAAATTAGAGATTTTTTTGATTTTTTTTGCTATTTTTTTCGATTTTACAGTTCACCAAGTTACTGTTCACCGTGTACTGAAACCGCCCGAGGGACGCCAAGTATCCGGTTTTGATAGTTCGAGGACTGAGTTTTGCTGGTTTCATAGTTGAGGGACGATTTCTATACTATCGGCAGAGTTCGAGGACGAAAAGTATACTTATCCCATTATTTTATAATATACACTATGCTTTCTATTTTTAAGTTCTTACAATTAATTGAGGTCTTCAGTTTAAAACTTGGTCACCTGATTTTGACTGGGTCAATAATTTCACAAGGAGCTCTCTTATTTAATTATTTTAATTCACCATATTCCTTAATTTTGAAGCTCTTTTATTCGATTGAGATAGTTGATTTACGATTTTGATCGTACCAATGATTTTTCAAATCAAACAACAACAACCGGCTAGAAAAACATATCAACCCTGTGCACCCTCCGATAATCCTAGACGCACGGAAGACCACGGGCCTCCCACGGGATACTCAATGCTAATTAATCTCCACCACCCTGATTTTCATAGGGGTGGGCCCCGCCTCCCTTCTAATCTTGAATAAAAAACTGCCACAAAACCACAGCCTGTTGAATCCGTAAAACCCATTCCATGCGTGTACCATTACTCATGCACCCTCTTACCACCTAGAAAAAAGAAGCGTCACTATGCCACAATAATATAGCATCAATATAGTACATGTAGCCATCGACAGAAATTTACCCACAAAAATATGAGCTGATTAGCACATAACACAGAATCATAGCATGAAAGGCCCACCAAATAACCGTATTATAAATAAACATAAAACACACTCCATTATCTCCCCCATCCGCCGAACTAAATATTCCATCAGTTCCAAAATACAAGGCGTATTAGTTCTTCGAAAAGTCAATTTTCTTTAACTTTAACCAAGTTTAGAGCCAAAAATATAGACATCCACAATATTAAGCCAAAAAATTATGGAAATTCATTTCATGATGAATCTAATAACACCAATTTGATATTATGAATTTTCATATATTTCTTCATAAATTTGATCAAACTTAAAATGGTTGGACTTTACAAAAAAGTAATACACCCTATATTTTAAAACAAAATGAGTAATTTCTTTTAAGAATCTCAACAACACCAATGGCGCAGCAAAGTGCACCCAACCCTTCTAGTTTGGACTATGTACAACTTCAGTTAAAATACCAAAGTCTAAGCTATGAGTATTACTTCAATTTAGATTGAATATTTCAATGTCTCAAAAATATTCCTGGAACATTAGATTTTTTCATTAAGGGTAGACAAAAATACAACAGTTGAATACATATATTTTTAGAGCGAGTATGCTATTTTTACCTCTAATAAAATGGTCAACACGCGATAAATTCTACAAAAGCGCTTGCCTTCAACCGATTCGCCGCCATCGTGTCCATTGGATCGGTTGTTGATCGGACAGTCCAACAAAAGCGCTTGCCTTCAACCGATTCGCCGCCATCGTGTCCATTGGATCGGTTGTTGATCGGACAGTCCAAGACAACCACCACCTACTCCACATTCTTGCAACGCTTCCTTATTTCAGAAGGCAAGACCATAGAGGACTGCGCATGGCGCAGTGGTTGGAGTTGCCGGTGGGCACTCCACCCGCCCGAGTTCGATCCCCGTTGGGGACGAATTCCGGTGTCTCACCTCACGGCACTGTTCATTAGGAACAGTGTACGTGGTACTGTTCATTAAGAACAGTGTGTGCGGTACTGTTCACTATGAACAGTCTAATAACTTTCGCAGGTACCTCTCGACGTCTTCGAGCCACAGGTGAGGATGACGTGCCCGTCGTTCCCGGAGTCCAGGACTTCGGAAGTCTAACTAGACAGTTGGAGATATAGGTTGTAGGTCTAGTTTAGGCGCATAGTCGGGGGGGGGGGTGTGTGAGTTGTGGGGGGTGGGTGTGGTGTGTGTGTATGTGCGTCCGAACAGATTCTACAGCTTGTATTCTCAGTTGAGGCTCAAACAAAAAAAAAAAAAAAGAAGGCAAGACCATAAATGTGCCCCTTGTTGCAGACCTACCAGGCTCAGCGACTTGCCTGGCCGCATCAAGCACACGTGCGAGCCACATACTACTACTACATCGAGAGGCTTCCTCCTCCTTACCCGTCCAACCACATCTCATTTTCTCTGTTTCTCTCACATCTCTCTATCCTTCAAGAAGCTCCATGGAAAGAGAGGACCATGGCGATGGAGGTCATTCGGAGCTCAGCACTGCCGGTGAGCAGGCGTGCGAGACGGGCCGATGTCGACCAGTGTTTGTTGTGGTGGTCGGCTACAAGCATGGCGGCAGAGGTTAGGCGGACGGCCAGGACAAAGAGGAAGGAGCCAGTGGGGTGTGAGGCAACGGCGGCATGGCCCATCGAGGCGCTCGCTGAAGCCGAGTGCTACAAGCCAGGCAACTGGGTGATGCGTGTCGGCCGCGCGGGTGCTGGATGCCAGTGGTGGAGCTGCGACTAGCTTCTGCAAAGGTGTTACAAATGGCGGTGGCGAAATGACATGCTTCTCTCCCCCTCGGCATGGTCGGATGTCGCTTTTTTCCGAACAAGGCCTTTGTTGCAATGGAGATGAATACAACCACGAGCCAGAGATGCTTCTTGTTGCAAAGGATGTTTGCAACATGATCTTGTTGCAAGAAACTGAGAAGATATTGCGTGTTTGTGTGTTTCAAAAGGAGAGTAAAGGAGAATAACGGATAGTGGGTCGGTTAGAGTTGCTCTTAGGTGGTTTTCACACACACACACGCGCGCGGAGAAAAGTCTTTATCATACTTGAATGAGTGTAAAGAATTAGAAAGAGACTGATGTGTGGGCTAAGGCGTCATGCACGCTTGGACATGAAGCAAAATCTGTGATAAACAGGACAAAAAAAGAAGAAGAGTCGAAGCCAACGTGACGAGTAGATACCATGCGTGCAAACACGGGCAGCTCGACTCTGACTACACTCCACTCGGAATCGAATCAAGGTGACGCGCGCACGGCATGCCACTTACCGAGCGAGACTAGTCAATCTACGATGATGCCATGCATGCCTCTTGCCGATGGCTAACTAGTCCTGGTAGCTGCCAAGGGTACGCGAGATTCTTGGGGGACGCCGGCCGCGAAACTCGACGGGAATCTGGCGGGCTCGCGCGCGCAGTGGTCCGAAACGAATTGAAGGAGGACGAAGACCGCCCGGCCTCTGGCGCAATAGTATTAGGCATCGGCGTCAGGAGGCCAACTCCAGCGCACGACCCCAAATGAACGTCTATTTTACCGTTCGTTTGGGGCGGTAATGGGGCCGTCCATGTTTGTTTGGGGCCGTTGCCGTGTCGGTGCGCCCAACGCGCGGCCACAACCCATATCATATCCGGGGTGGACGTGATATAAAAAAAATCACAAAAAATCAAAGAAACGCCAAAAAATCTAATAAATGCAAACATAAAAACATAATTAAACAGTCTTCACGGCCCCGTTCCACAGTTTTTAACATAAACATAATTAACATAAAAATAAAACAAAAGAAAAGCGCCGCCCGCACGCTGCTGCCGTGCCCGTCGTCGTCTCCTCACACGTCGTCGTTGTCGTCCTCATCGCCAGTGAGGTCGATGTAGGGCGGTGGCGTCCAGAGGTGGGCCTGTGGTCCTTGGAAGGTGGAAGGCTCCTGGAAGGTGGGAGGCGCCTGCACCACCTCACCCCGTGGCGACGTCTCGCGCTCCAGTGACTGCGGCGGCGTAGGGCACCAGTTCACGGCCCCCACGGCGTCGGCCATGTCCGTGGCCGTGCACGACTAGCTCCACCGCTGGCCCACCAGGTCCGGTTGGAACGCGGCGACGGACTGCTCCTCCAGCACCTCCTCCCTCACCTCCTCCTTGACTTCCCTCATCTCCAGCTCCGGCACGGCCACGTCGCCGGCCGCAGAGAAGGCAATCATGGGGTCTAGGCCCTCCCATTGGCGCTCATCGTGCGTGTTCATGGAGTCTTTCATGGCACGTTGAAGGAGCTGGGCCTCCTCCTCCTCTGTCATGCGAGGAGGTGGTGGTGGCGACGGAGAGGGCGAAGGCGACGGCGTCGGCATGATGCCGCGCACCCGCGTACGCCCGCGCACCTGGGGAGGGCTCGGAGCACGCGCTCGGCGCTCTGTACGTGGCCGCACGCGGGCCAGATGAGGTGCCAGCAAAGAAGGACGCGCGCCGCACGTCGTGCTCGTCCCGAAACCATGTGTCCCACAGTGCGGAGTCGACGGCGTACCTGGGGTCATAGTACAGGTCGTCAGGCAGGAGGCGGCGGCGGCGTTCGATCTCCTCGCGGCGGGCACGACCGCTTGTCGGGACCGGCGGGATCGACACCCGATCCGCGGACAGATGCCAGTTATTGGGCAGGTGAACGTCGCTCCAGGGGAGCGGCGTCCTGGTCTCCCAATAACGACGGCAAACATCCACGTGGATGTAGTGCCGGTCGCGCTCGCCGGCGGCCGTAGAATGAATTTGATCCATGAATTTGATGCACGGGAGCAGACCCATGAATTTGATCCATGGATGCGCAAGCACAGCTGCAATTGTTTGTGTATGCACACTTGTGTCCTGTTTCATTTCACCGGCCGTCGTATTCGTCCTCACGCACATCTCCATGGCAGGCACGGGTGCGTGCCTGGTAGATAGATTTGCGTGCTAAATCGAGGAGGAAGACCGTGACCACCAATAGCGACGTTTTTCTTGTCTGCCGTACGCACTTGAACAGGACTTGTAGTTCAACAAATTTTCTCCCTAGTTGGAACTGCCAGTTTGTTTTTTTTCCTGAAAAAGAGATTCGGTCCCAGTCGACCTGTTGCTATAAAGTCGAAACCACGGTGGCGGGCCCTTTGTGGTGTACGATGACACATAGCAGCTGGTCTGTTTGGTGATCTTTCACGACGCCAGCCTTTCCTTTGTAGCTCTTTATCGGTGTCGGAGCTATGCTGTCTTGTTACGGTGGCTAAGGTCTGGCGCGGATCTTGATGTGACTCCACACGGTCTATTTAGTGTGGGTTGTTTCAAAAAACAAAAACAAAATAGTGTGGGTTGTTTCGACGATCATCTTTGACGAAGTCGGAGTCGTTTATCAGAGTTTGGGATAACAATAACGCCTCTAGGGGAGAAGTGACGACGATGACGTCGTTGTAATGTCTCGACGATGCCTTCTTTAGAGTGGCGTGTGTGGGTATCTTGGATGCGTCGCTCAAGGGTTTGTGATCGTTTTTGGCCGGTTTTTCATTAATTAAATGGGCAACTCTCTTCTGCTTAATTAATGGATGAAACAAATCTTTTGCCTCCGTTACGGAAATAGGGCGTTTTTTTTCTTCTTTGAAGGCCAATTCAATTATCAAAACGATCTAACTCTCTCTTGCAAGAAAAGTCTAACAAAAAGTATATAAATTACAATCAGGCTCTTGAAAAAGCCAACGCCATCTCCACCTCGATGTCGCCGCTGGAATTCGCATCACCGCAAGGGCTAGCAAGACACGTTGAATCCAAGGTAGGGAAGTCGTCGGGTTATGCCAGATGATGTCAGTGGCCACCATCCGAAGATCGGATCATCGCCTCGAATAAGAAAACGAGGAGGAGGGCTGGACAAGACCAAGATGAACGTCACATCCAACAACATGGACAAGGCATGACAACGTCACCGTCTGTTTACATGACGCATCAAATGGTATTGATTTTGTATTGTGAATGTTGACATTTTTCTTTAAAGTTGGACTTTTAGATAAAGTTTACATGCAGAATAAAAAGAAATGAATGTTTAGTACTCCCTCTGTAAAGTAATATAGGAAAAAGTATATTTTAAACCCTGAATTTATAGAGGTTAAGCGAAACGAACCCTCAAATCGAAATTCCTGTCGATTGCACCCTAAACTATGTAATCCCGGTCTAAATTAAACTCTGAGGTCGTTTTCAAACGGGGATTGTGCAAAGGATGACCGGGATCGGTCACGCTGCAGGTGCGCGGGGAAAGACTAGGCCGGCTCAGTGAGTCCCAGCCTGCTGTCAGGCACTGTTTTTTTACTCATAAAAGAACAAACTCCCCATTTCGCGGCCCAGTGCAGGAAACAATATTTTTATCGGGTCTGTCGTCGCAAGTGGGCTATATACTACAGTAATCGTGCAATATACTACAGTACCATGGTGAAGTATTCTGCTACAGGGGCGGCACTACAGTGCGGACGCCAGTGGTACAACAAGTCTTTTTTTTTAGGGAGTACAACGAGTCAACAAGCATGCAACACATACGCTGCAGGTGGTGTTGATTTGTTTTTCCTGCAAGCTATATGAAATAAAAATGACAACTTCGGCACAATTAAACTGGCAACTAGAGTGTACTCCCTCGGTAAAGAAATATAAGAGTGTAATTTTTTTACGGAGGGAGGAATTTGTTTTGGCGAACACATGAAATAAAATTTACAACTTTGTCACGGACAACCAGAGTGTAATTCTTTTGGTAACACGGAATAATTAAAAACTGACAACTATATATTTTTATGGCAACTAAGTTAATTTAATCTGGACACTAAGTGGTACATAATTTGACAACTAAGTGATGATAACATTTTTTAAATACATATTTTTATGTCGATTTTTTCATAAACATTCACCATTTTTGGTATTAAACATATGATTAACATTTGGTTTTTCAAATACAAGTATCTGACATATTTTGCAAATACATGTTAAACATTTTTGGGATGGTATGAAACATTGTTTAAAACTACGTGAAATTTTTGTACATTGGGACTTTTTCCAGTAATATAAGTTTTTCTAGATCACTAAAATAGTGACTTATATTAGTTTACAGAGAGATACATTACAATTGCACTCAGTTTATCCACTCTTTCTCTATTGTCCTCTAAATTCACGTTTTCTCACCATCCAGTTACAATTTAAAACTCTGGGAAAATTAAGACTACACCTGTTTAAAACTTTAAGGTGCATATTTTTTTTCATCAAATGTCAAACCTTTATGTTTGAACAAGTCCAAGGATGCTGATTCGATACTACAGATGTTGGCATTTTTTTCTCAATTAAACTGATCAAATATAGACAAGTTCAAAATTTTAAAAATAATAAAACATATATTTTGAAAGAGTGAGACATGCTGTAAGCTAACGAGCGCCCTAGCTAAAAAAAAATCACATACGAGAAACTTAGACATGCAAATGTTGTTCCGAGAAATAAGTGCGGCTGGCCTTCTGGGATATTGCATTCGTAGTGCAAGCAATGGCCGGTCGTCTCGTCGATCGGTCGATGTGCCTCAGTTGCGAGCTCGTTATCCGGGTACAAAGCACCGCCGCACCGACTTCTCCCATCCCGACGCACCGCGGTCGAGCTAGGCTGCCATGCATGATGATGAGCTCGACACGGGCCTAGTTACGCGTGTAATCTATCATGCCTGTCTGTCGCCCGACGGTGACCTCGGTCGAAAGCTTGCCGGCGAAGGGATCAAACTTCACACTGTGCGCCGACCGCCGACGCTCGTGAAACAAAGAGGAAGATGAACACGTATGTGCTTGTTTTCAACTCATCCTCGCTGCTTTTGAGGAGTACACATGCATGTAGAAGAATGTGTTGGTTTCTGCCGACGGCACAAAAAGAAAGAATGTGCCCGGAGCAAACGCCATGTGTACGAACCAGCTAGGCGCATCGCGTAAATGAGCGGCACGAGTGCGAGTTGCGAACCAGGACCATGACAGGTACGGGGAGATAGATTGCGTCCAAAACGGGCAGGACCACCAACAGCGATGTCCTTGTGTGAAGTGCAGTGACGCACTTGACATTGCATGTTTTTTTTACAGGTGCAGGTTTCGTGGTGTGTTCAGAAAGAGAGTACGTGCATGCAGACGATGGAGTCGACTTCCGAACTGCCGTGCCACCTCGCCAGCCGACCGAGAAGGACGCGCGCGATGGGTCCATGCACCGCGGCCGCACAAGTTGATGAACATCGACTCAAAGCACGGCAGTACGTACGTACACCGCGAACAGCACTCTTCCATCCTCATCCCCATCACGCGCGCTCCACGGCCGTACCGCCGGCCGGTCGCTGTGTCCAGTGGCTGGCCTGGCTGGTCCCGGCCGCGCATGCACCATCCGTCCGTTGCGTGCACGGCTCTCCGCACCTCGGCCGTCGGCGCGCTGGTCCGATCCGTTGCTCAAGCTGTCGGTAGGGCACCCACGCGTTGCCATCCATCGGCATCGGCTGGCCGTGCCTCTCGCACGCCCCACGACGGCGACCCCGTGTACCGCACCACACCTGTGCATCGCCTTCTTCCCTACGTCACCAGACACAAGTACGCGAGCTGCAAGCGCTCCGACACCGGCCCGTGCCCTGCCTGCCGTCGGGAGCGCGTCCCGTCCCGGCGGCCAAGAAAGGCACCGAATATGCCCGCCGGTGCCTCCAATCAACCGCTCAACTCATTCTCGAATGGCCGGCCGATGCGCCCGGAAGTCCGATCGGTGCAACTTCGCGTAGTGCGGCGAGATTCACTCGAAGTGACGTACGAGATTGAAAGTCCGACCCTGACTGACTGATGTGGAACAAATCCGTGGTTTGGCTTCGACGGTGACGGTTGTGGTATCGGGATCACATTCTACCCACCGCACCCGCCTGGCTTTGCTGATTCCTCCTGAGCCGGCCGGCCGCCCGTCTCCCATTGCTCCGGGGAGAGTCAGCCTCGTCCTGACGCCAGAGGGCACTCAAACTTTACTTTAGTCACGTCAAGGAGAAGTTGCGACCACCATGTTTTTTGACTGTGCCCACTCTGCACATGGTGAACGCACGTAGAGCGCGTGCCAAAAGGAGGGACAACCTGGGAGTTTTTCTCTCGCGCGCCCACCTCTGCCTGTCCCTTTGCCGTTGCAAAGGCGGAGCTCGCTGTTATCCTAGCTGGGTGAATTGCTTGACGGAATCGCGCCCTTGAGACCGACGGGACGTGAGTGGAGACGCATGGGTCAAGTGAGCAAAGATACAGATACCACCACCACCCAGCACCCTCTGAAATCTCCGTGCGATGGCACCATCGACCACCGCCTCCGCTCCCGGAATTCGACAGCTCAATCGCACCGGCGAAAAGATCGTGCTACTATCTCCGTCGCGTGATCAAATCCGAGGTCGTGGACTCGTGGGGTATAGGCAGCGGTATATTCCCCAGTCCGCCTGCATGTGTGACATGACGGGCTGTGCTCGAGCATTTGCCACTTGCATCCACAGGTCATTTCCTGTCGATCGGACTCTTTGCCTGTTCTTTCGTCTAATGGATGGGCACGATATGCGTGGATGGTGTCATGTGCTGATCATTCTCTCCCGCAGTTCAGTAACCTAACCACACAATTTCTAAAGAACTCATCTAGATGAGATATAATTTGGTCTCATTCATCTGGAAAACAAGAACTGATACAACCCACGTCAGCACACACGCATCTTATAGCATCACATCCAATGGCTATAAAATATCCTCATTCTGAAAATATTTCATAAAGTGGCCCTTCATGCTAGATAGCATGACGCCCCAGGCTAGGGCGTCATGCTATTTGGCATGGCACCTTTGCCCGGGACGCCATGCTACATGCCACTACCATAACGCATTAGGCCGGGGCGTCATGCTCTTTAGCATGGCGCCCCAGCTCCGTGCGTCATGTAAAAGAGGGTAATTTTGTGAAATATTTTTAGATTAAGACCATTTTGTGTTGAACTTTCGGAAAAAGGCAAGTTTTGTTCATTTTCACAGGGGGATGCACATCCACGGGATGGCCGGTACTATCGATCCACCGAGCTGCTGCCCTTGTGCGCGCGTGCTCGACGGGTGTGTCGGGGATCCACATCTCTTGTCTCACGGGGACAGTGCGATCTTGCCACCAATCAATTGGGACGGTGCCGGGCGGGGGGAGGCAGGCAGCGATGTGGAGAGGGAGTGGCGTGCTGGTTTGCCAGCGAGGCGAAAGAGTAGAGACAAGTTTTGTTTTGTGAGGCGAAGGTTGAGATGGGCTAACATGCTTCTCCCCTTTCGGCCTAGCCCAAAAAGTGATGGTACAAAAAAATCGCCTATTCATGAGAATATTCTTAGTTGCTTAAATGAAGTTTATAGTTTGGTCTTGCTTTGTATATTATTTCCAAAATGGCATTGATTTATTCATTGGCATTTTATTAGGTAGAACCGCTTAAATGCAATATTTAAGAACAAACATTTGTATTAAACATTGGAAAATCTATCCCCACGTCGGCGCTTGCATCCACCATTGCCACCAACGAGCGACAACCACCGCCTGTGGGACGCGTACTTCCAGCGCCGCCACGCCGAGCAGATCGCCTCCACCAACGGCCGCCGCTGTTGGTGGGGTGTCCCCGGGCGCACCTTGCACACCGTCCTCGAGTACATCGAGGGCGGCAACGTGCCGCCGCTCGAGTACCCTCCGGCGACGGCGGGCTCGTGGCTGCCGAGGCGCATGGCCTCGGCGAGCTCGTCCTGACGGAACGCCGGCGCACCCGCAGCAGCAGCATCGTCCGCGAGGCCGCGTCCACTCCTCCTCGCGGCCATCTTCGCCTGGTCCGGCCGAAGCTGGAGCCGGGCACGGCGCCGCCCGCCGTCGCGCAGGAGCACGTCGCCATGGCGGCCGACCTCGAGGACGGCCTCAAGTGGGCGCGTGACGACTACATGCGGGAGGAGGTGGAGCGCCAACGCCGCGCCCTGGAGGAGATCGCCGAGCGCTGCCGAGGTCGTGAGGTGGGCGGCGTCATCCTCCTTGACAGGGACGACGAGGAGGAGGCCGCGACGGGCCCGTCCAACCTCGGCGGGTACGGCGACACGGGGGAGGGCTGCAGCGGCCACGGCGGCGGCGGCGACGACGACTACACAGCCTTTTACAGGCTCCTCGGCGTGGAGTAGGCGCGGGGCGGCGGCGGCAGGCGACGCAGTTTTTTTTCTCTCGTTTTCATGTGTTTTTTTAGTTTTTGTAAGATATGAATGAACCCGCCTGAATTCCACCCGAATTTGGTGTTTGTTTGGCCTAAATTCGTCGAAATCTGGGTTTAAATGACGGCAACTGAGGGCGAGCCTGGGGTTGCGGCTGGGAAACAAATCGCCCCCATGGCGAAAATAGCGCCGCTCTGCTCTTACTGACCACGCTAGCACGCCGCCTACTTGCGGCAATGAGAGAACCTTCTGCTGATTTAACTGATTTTGCCACTAGGTTGCACAGCATGTGTTCATTATTCCTCCCATTGTCCAGTAGCCATAAAATTAACAATCTTAGTAGAAAGCATCCCATAACAAAAAAGCACGACTGTATTAGAGATGCTTACAAGATGAGTAAATCGTTCATGGAGAAAGCTGTCATGATTTGAATACGCACATCGCGTCTGCATGAATGGAGGTGGAGCAGTTGATCCGCACCACTTGGCATTGTTTTATCGGTTCAGATAGGCACGTTAGGATTATATTCTACTGTGGATGCTCAATGAATCTCTCTGCTAGCTCGACGCACGTGTTTACACCAGATTTTGGCACGGTCAAGAACTTAATTAAGATGACCTTCAAATGAAGAAGTGATCTACATGAAAAAAAATTGTATTATCGACATGAACATCTTTGAAGTTGGGCCATCGCTATCCGATCTCATCTCGAAGGTCGAAGTTGTGTTCGAAATACTGAGATTTTGTATCCAGAGCACTGTTCGGCCGATTACGCCTCAAGGACGGCCTCAAATGAGAAAACTTTCTACACGAATTGTCTTCATCTCGTCGAAACGATCGATTTTGATATAAATATTGTCTCAATCCAAGGACATATGTAAAAATTAGAGCCATTCGAGTGCAGCCCTACCACCAGGCAAAAAGTCGCCCGCCCAATCAGACATGTGTCTGATAGGTAGCGCCACCAATTGTTTATATTGCGCGTTTCGGCCCACAAGGCGACCTCGAATCGAAAAACGTTCAAAACCAAAGCTATTCGTCTCGTCGAAACGGTCAAATTTGCTTTTGGTCTCATCTTCATCCAAGATCGTTTGTGACCCGTGGGACCTAAAAACCGAACAGTTGTCTCAGACTTACCTAAATTCGAGTTCGGTTAATTTTGGAAAGATTTAGACGTGATTTGGAGTCCTTTTCTTGTATGGAAAGTTCATCTGCCTCTTATATTGAGAAGAGGTGACGGCCGATTGAACAACACACAATCAAACAAATCATCTACCACTTTTTACCTGTACTTTTATCTTTCTCCCTTGTTCTTCTTCTTCTCGTTCTTTGTTCGTTCTTCGTGAAGTAGGGCATCGATCCATGAGGCCCTAGGGGCGATCAGGTCGACCTAGGGCAGCCCATAGCCGCCGCGCACCCTCACGGGGTCCCTCCCGGGCATGTGGGGTTTCAGGTCTACAAAAGCTTCCGCCGGATTGCTTACGTACCGCGCTTCCGGATGGGTCTTCTTCGACGTGAGCTGCGGTGCATCACCCCCCGCGTCGATGGTACACGGTGACGTGTTCGTGTGCGAACACACTTTTTGGCGACTCCGCCGGGGAAGAAGCTTTGAACGGTCTCCAGCCTGTTCTTGCTACAAATAGATCGTCATCTAGGGTTTGTAATCTACAAAGGTAATATGAATACCCAGTCCCCAAAAATAGATGCAAATAATTCATATGGTGTTACTAGATCGTTCAATGAGTATACTCTATCGGCGAGCCCTAGTTTTTTCAATCATGCATCTAATTACGTCCATAGGCCGATTCAAAGTAATTTACATGCTTCAATTTCTTATGATACTAGTAACATGCACCATATGTACTCCAACTCTCATGCATCGGCAACCCCAGAAATCGTTATGCCGATGAACAACATGATGAGTTTGGTCAATCAAGTTGAAACACCTCGTGTAGGAACTTCCAATAGCATGCAACAAAGTGTTTCACATTTTTATTCATCGGCAACTAATTTGCAATATTCTAGTTCAACCATGCCGATGGATGGGATAATTGGCCATGCTACTACTAACTATTCGGACATTTACTCTCAACCATCATATGCTACACCTCTTATTAGTAATTTGTCAGCACCGTACACAACTGTAGATGTTCATAATTCGGCCCCACACCTTTATGGCCATAGCCGAATAAGTGAAAATTTTGCAGGAACACACGTGCCTTCATCTAATACTGTAGCATATAATGCATGCTCTACGCAATTCGAGAATTTCGACAACACTCACGAATCGTTGCCGAAAGAATCTGAAAGTATAATGGAGCAATCTCTTCCAGAAGCGGTTGTGGCTGCGTTAAAAAAGTGCTTGGCACAAAACAAGAGGATTAGTGCTCTTTGCCTTGAACAATATGAAAAAGGATTGTTTCCTGATTATGATGCAATAAAGGATAGAGTTTTGCAAGAAGATGAAACTTCATCAATTGATAGAATTGGCGAAATAACATATGGTTATACAACAGTGCATACACCTCTACCTTGTACCGCAACATATTATACACCCCCTCCACAATTGCAAAATTTCGGCAACACTAACAATTCATTGCTGAAAAATCCTAAAAGCATTGGGGGGCAAACTGATCTAGAGCGGGCTGAAATTGAGATGGGAGTTAAAGCTTTACGCGATATGGTGCAAGTATTTCGCCAGGAGAGAATTAATAGGTAATTGGCTCAAAGAAAACAAGTCTTGCCAATTTGTAGAATCAATAAAAAAAAAGGATGATTCGGAACATGAAAGTGCTTCGGTTGAAAAAGCCGAATCAAGTAGTATATATTCCGAGTCCATCAAATCCAGAGAGGCAAGCATTATTGAGAAAGGGCATGACAAGTATAGCAAAACGACCATGCTTGATTTTTCTGAAGTTAATGGAACCTACTTCCTGCCCTATGAGTTCCGTGCCGTAGAAATTGACAAGTCTCAAGGACAAGAGCAAGTAGCCGAACAAAGTTCGGCTAGCAAGGATCTTCAAAGTAATGATGCACGGAATAAAGAAAAAGATGATGACAAGGTGTTGGAGAGTCATTCAAAAGTGGAGCAAAGTATTATTCAAGTGATACAACCATCATGCTCTCCTAGCGTGAATGAAGAGGTATGCCTAGCAAGTAATTTACCTATTTTCAGATTTGGTCACAACTTCATAGTTGATGTATCTATTAGAAAAATTCTCATAACTAATTTTGAAAGACAAATGAAGAGGGGTAATTTACTTGTTAGCAATAAAATTGTTCTAGAGAATATCGGTCAACCCATTGCACCATTTATAAAGACCGATAGTGAATTATTATTGCAGCCAAGGCTTTCCCCATTGCTTTATCTAAAGTTCATATCAAATTGGGTAGCTTTGCTTATTTCTTACTTGGCTTACACTTGGTATCAATTGAGACATGAATGTTCCAACTATATTTGTTTCAGAAATTTAAAGCCAAGGTTAAAATCTTTTAAGCAAACCGATGTCAGTATAGTTTCTTATCTAAAGACATCGGAGATAGAGTGCAAAATATAATGCATAGCCGAATGGGGTGATGCAAAATCTGAACCATTCGTTTGTTTAACTCCAAAGTCGTTCTCACAATAAGATCGACAAGAAAATAAAAATTATACCTTCAATTCAAACATGTGTGATCAAATCTTTGATTTGTTGTTGGGAAATAATTATATTAGAATTCTTGATCACCATGTTGAGCCATCTATCCAAGGACGAATGTATTGTAAGTTGCATGATTCGTTCAAGCATAATTTAGAGGATTGCAACATGTTCCGTCAAATAGTTAAATCGGCCATTGAAAGAGCACGATTGAAGTTTGTTGAAACACCAAGAGATGACCAGTCTATTCTGATTGGTCCTGATGGCAAAAAGTTTTTGCACTGGCTGCTTCAATCCGATCCGTTTAAAGAGAAGGTGTGACGACCCCGGCTTAATCGTGCACTAATCATACACGCAAATGCACATGATCAAGCCTAAGGACTCACTTGAAGATATCACAACACAACTCTAAAACATAAATAAAGTCATACAAGCTTTATATTACAAGCCAGGGCCTCGAGGGCTCGAATACATAGCTCGATTGCATACAAGCGTCAGCGGAAGCATTAGATATCTGGGTACAGATATATTACAGAATTAGAGATAAGCCTCTAGACAGGCGGGGTAAAATAAAAGCTACGATCGAAAGGCGTAGGCCTCCTGCCCTGGACCCTCCGATCCTACTCCTGGTCGTCGGTCGGCTCCTCGTAGTAGTAGTACTCGCCGGGCGGGTAGTAGTAGTAGCCGTCGGCGGGGGCATCTGGCTCAGGGGCTCCGACGTCTGGTGGCAACAATTGGAAATGGGGGAAAAAGGAAGCAAAGCAAACGTGAGTACTCATCCGAAGTACTCAGCAAGCAAGGATCTACACTACATATGCAACATTGTCAAAGGGAGACTGTATATGTGGACTGGGCTGCAGAAATGCCAGAATAGAGGGGTAAGCCTAGTCCTATCGAAGACTAGCATCTTCAACATCATCAGCAGTCTTGCAGCATTAGAAGAGTGCAGATTAACATAATGTAAAGTAGTAGTAGTATCATCAACCTCGGCCAGAGATTCTTCATCGACTCCCTGCGAGAAAGCAACCCCAGAGCCATACTATACATTTCATCTCAAGTTCTAGTTGTACCGATCGGGATACAACTCCGAGTGTCCGTTGCCGTAGGACAGGCTATCGATAGATGTTTTCTTCCCTGCAGGGGTGCACCAACTTACCCGCCACGCTCGCTTAACTCCGGCCGGACACACTTTTCTGGGTCATGCCCGGCCTCGGCCAAACGATACGCCGCAACCCGACTGAATACTTAACAGAGAGGTCAGCACGCCGGACTAACCTATGCCCCCAGGAGTCTTGGGCCATCGCCCCGGACGCTCCTGCACATTGCGTACACCGCCGGTGAGTAGACCTAGCAACCCCTTATACAAAGTGCGGTTGCGTTCCTAGTCCAACCCAGCGTGTGCCGCTCAGTTGCTGACGTCTATTAAGCTTCGGCTGAAATATACGACGCAGAACGCCCATACTATGCCCACGTGATGGTTAGTGCTATCAGGCCAGAGGCCCCTCGGATCAAATATCCAAACCGTTAGTGGATTAGGAGCGCGCGGTAACGAGCAGAGACTCACGATCGATGTGACCCCGTCGCCCCGTCTCGAGGACTTGCGGCAAGGGCGAGGAATGCCCGGCCACGCCTCGTGTTCAACCCTCGGGCACCATCCAGGTCCACCCGGTTCCACATAACTCGCTATTAAGCTCGCGCGGGTACCCCTCAGGGCCGACCCGTCTTTAGTAACATGGTACAGTGCAAGTCTTAGTTTCAATAGTAACCGTGTGTCCAACATCAAGGGAACCCTGAGGAATCACCCTCGATAGAATTCCCACTGATGTTACCGTCAAGGTGAACGAAGGAGGAATCACCCTCGAGGTCCACACTTGAAGCGTTGCACGACGACGCTGTTATCGGGGGTGGTGTAGGAGGAATCACCCTCGCTTACCACGACCGATTAATTACCTACAAGGTTATCATCAGAAGTGCTGACGAGGTATCACCCTCGGCACTCGATAGTAACCCAGTAGTGTCGGCAACTAAGGGGAAAGTGACGTGCGATGTCGGGGCCTGGTCTTCAATCCCGTTGCACGGGTCTTCTGATCATCCAACGGGGTAGTCGGGTTAAGTGGGGTCTTAGATGGTCTCTACCCAACCTATTCTAAACAGTTTAGGATAACAGGTAAGTATCAACAGCAGGTTACAAGTAAACAGGCTATGCAGCAGATATAGGATACAGTTACAGCATCAGATTCTAATGCAAGCATAAGAGAGAAGAGAGTGGGCGATATCGGAATGCTCAAAATGGGGGTGCTTGCCTGTCTGCTCGACGGCAAGGGCAAGGTCGTCAACTGCGTCGTCGGGCTCCTGAGCAGCGTCGGCCTCGGGAGCTACGTCGATGTCGGGGTCTACCGAGAGAAGAGGGGGAAGAAACATATAAATACACAGCTAACGATGCAACACAGAACATGTCATGACTAGGATGCAGTGCAGGGTTGCCTGAAGTATGCCTAAGTCATTTTTAGTTAATTTAGGATTAACGTGGGGTTTACCCGGTGTGTGTGCACTATTCATCTACCGGAATCGGGCTCGGAGTTACGAATTCTCCTACGTAGGAGGTTCCGACATCAAAACAGACGACACGATGAAATTCGTCTCATCGTTCTGATCAACTTTCATGTTTTAAGTTTTTCGATCAGAGCTACGGTTTAAAAGTTATTAATTTTCAAAGTTTTAAATGATTTTCTGGAATTACTGGTATTATTTAATTCGAATTAAAAACAGTAACTAGAAATGCTGGGTGCACCCGGTGTAGTGCACCCAGAGGTGCACCAGTGGCCGACAGGTGGGGCCAGTCAACTGCTGACGCAGCAGTTGACTGGTCAACCTTTGACTGGTCAGCGGGTCTAGCAGGACCCGCGTGTCAGTCAGTCACAGCCACCGACATGTGGGGCCAGTCAACGCTGACTGGGCCAGGTCAAAGCTGACACGTGGGACCCCAGTGATTAAATTTAACCCTACCAGATAAATAACATGATTTTTATTAGAGCTAATTAAACTACGCGGGGCCCGCCTGTCATAGAGACAGGTGTTAATTAAACCGGGGTTTAGGGCCCTTAATGATGGCCACGTCGGCAACCATCACCGGCGTTAAGCCGGAGCGGCGGGCAAGCTCCGTCTGGTCGTTCCCGGCATGGGAGCTCATGCGGCGGGGTGCGTTAGATAGCTGCGGCTACGGCGCGTCGACCGGTGGGCGTAGATCGGCCGGAGGTGGACAGGAGCGAGCGAGCATCGATCATGGCGGCGACGGAGCTCGGTGCTTGCTCGGGCGCGGCATTTTGGCGCAATCCGAACCAAACCAAACGGTGCACGGGCTAGCTAGGAGGGCCGCAACTACGTTAGTGTGCACTGCAGCAACCGGAGCGAGCGGTGGCCACGGTGACATCCGGCGCGGCGGAGACAGGAGCTCGGCCTCGACGGCGACTACGCTATGGCGCGCAAGAGAGAGAGAGGGGAGGTCAGCAATGACCGGTGGCTCACAGTGAAGGCAATGAAGGGGTCGGAGAGGCTGGGGAGGTCGCAGGCGAGCAGATCGACGGCGAGGTCGATGCGGCGGCCGAAGAGGGGAACGAAGCGGCGGCGATGTTGTGTTGCTCCTCGAGGCGATGCAGAGCACCAGGATGACGGAGAAGGAGCAGGGGGAGCTGGTGAACAAGCTCGCGGTGCTCCAGGGGGTCGGTGGCCGCGGCGGCGCAGCAGTGCGGCGACGACGGACGTCAATGGCAAAGAAAGAGGGAGGCGCTGGAGAGATGGGGGGGGGGGGATAGGCTAGGGTTTGACGCAGAGGAAAGAGAGACGCCGGAGGGGGTCCTTATCCCCGTCGAAGACCGGCAGATGGGCGACGTGTGCAGCAGCGGTGATCGCGGCGGTTCCGGCGCCGACAGCAGGGGGGGAGCAGGTGGAGGTAGGTAAGAGGGCTCGGTGGGCTGGGCCTCCTTCTGTAGCTGCATGCCGAGGTGCTTAGGTATTCTTCTCTTTTCTTTCTTTTTCTTTTCTGCTATTTCTTTTAGCCTCAGTTTGCATTTATTTAAGGTACTAAAAGACTTTTGTAAAATGTGGGACCTGGTTCAAATGTTATAGTGCAATATTACCTATCACCAGAAATTGGTTTGGGCAAGTTATGATTTCATTTGCAATTTGGATTAATTAGAATGGATTAAAAAGGTGTTGTTTGCCACTGTTTGAAGTTGTTGGAGTCACTTAACTAATTTAGTTAATATTGATATTATTTCTCTAATTGCTTTGGGAATATTTGCAACATCATGAACATTTTTGTTTGGCTGTTTGAAGGAATAATTATTTGACTTGCAATTTAGATTTGAATTTGAATTTGATTTGAGACAAGTGGCATTTTGACTTAGTAAAATATGATGACATGGAAATTTAATTAGCTTGAAGACAAGATTAACAACTGGGGATGTTACAGAAGGTAAAACCTGCATGTGACGGGATCAAGCTTTCAAGTAAAGAAATTGTTGAAGAGTATAATGAACATAATCTTGAGGGCAAGAATTCCATGGAGGCTACAATGAAGATGCCAAGGAATGGGGGGCAACAAGCAAATCCAATGATCGATGAAAGCAAACCAAAAGAAAACAAAGGCCGAAATAAGCGCAAGTGTAAGAGATAAAAAATCACCTTCGCTGAACTGTTGTATAAATATTAAAAGAAGAGTGAAGAGAAGAATGTTTATCGGCCAAATCATGCAAAGAAACCAAGATCACCCTCAAGACGCAAATTAGAAAAAGTTTAGTACCATCCAAAAAATTATTCATGACATTATAAAAAAGTTTTCGTGGCATTTAAAAAAATGTGCATGCGTTCCAAAAATATGCTCGTGACATATAAAAATAATGTTTATATACCGTAAAATAAAATTTCACAAAATTTATAAGAAAACAAATATATTGTACCGTTCAGAAAAGTTCATGGTATTGAAAAAAATATGTTCTAACACTTAAATAATGTTTTGCACATTTCAAAAATATGGGTTCATGGCATTTATGAAAAATGTTCAACATGTATTACTGTTGAACATGTTCTAATGAAAGTTTAACATGTATTAAAAAAATGTTCAACCTGTACTACAAATGCTGACAGTCTATCTGAAAACCTGTATATGAAAATGTTCAAAGTGTATTCAAATAAAGAACCAGTTAGTACCTTTCAGTACTACAAAATGTGGAATGTGTATCTGAAAACCTTTATATGAAAATGTTCAATGTGTATTGAAATAAAAGTACCGATCAGTGATAAATGAGTAATAAATGTGTAGTTGAAAACCTGTATATAAAAATGCTCAACACGTACTAAAAATGTTCAATATGTATTTAGCACAGGAGAGGCTCTAAAACCGGCCAGTACCAACCTCTAGATTCTTCCCAAAACCGTTATCCTTGACCGGACCGCTAAGCCGAGCAATTCAGGCGAGACGAAGCTAGGTCTCGCATTAAGCGACAAACAAGAAGACATAGACCCTCCCACTGGAGAGGCCCACTTTTGTCCCGTTCTGTTCAAAGGACCAACAGACTCAGAAGCGAGAGAACCCCATAATCCGCATTGCTTAATCTTTAAAAAAAATCTGCATTGCTCAAAAAATAAAACCATAATCTTCAACTACCTTGGTGCACCCCATTTCTTTGTTTTTTATTTATATTTTGAAATATTATAAATACATATTACCACGTTCAGACATATGTGGTAAGCAATCCAAACTACTCAAAAAAAAAACTGACGTGGTCAGTTATTTCCGAACGGAGGGAGTATATTTCATAGGTTAATTTACTTCAATTTTTAATACCACTGACCATTTAGAAAAAATTAACACAGTGTAAAAACTTTGTTCGTGCAATATTTAAAACACATCACTATCAGTCACAAAAAAGGTTCGCACATTTGAAAAAATGTCTGGCACATTTCTAGAAAACACTTATACAATAGAAAAATGTTAACGTAAGTTACAAACTGTTTCGTACCATTCAAAAAAAAATTAATACATTTACCCATTTTAAAAATTGTTCGTGACATTTTAAAAAGTTTATGAAATTTAAAGAAATTTTTGCATAATTAAAAAAATGTTGTACCATCCAAAAAATTGTTCGTGACATTAGAAAAAAAAGTCTTCATGGAATTTCAAAAAATGTTCATGCGTTCCAAAAATATGCTCGTGACATTTAAAAATAATGTTATATACTTTAAATTAATTTTTCATATAATTTATAAAAAAATGTATTGTACTGTTCAGAAAATGTTCATCGCATTGAAAAACAATATGTTCTAACACTTAACTAATATTTTGCACATTTAGAAAATATGGGTTCATCGCATTTATGAAAAATGTTCAATGTGTATAACTGTTGAACATGTTCTGAGGAAAGTTTAACGTGTATTAGAAAAATGTTCAACGTGTACTAAAAATGCTGACTGTGTATCTGAAAACCTGTATATGAAAATGTTCAGTGTGTACTTAAATGAAAATACCGATCAGTACAAAATTAGTAATAAGTGTGTATATGAAAATGTTCAACGTCTACTAAAAATATTCAATGTGTATTTAGCAGAGGAGACGCTCTTAAACCGGCCAGTACCGGCTATCTCTAGTTTTTTTTACCCCAAAACCGTTATTCTTGACCGGACCGCTAAGCCGAGCGCTTGAGGCGAGACGTAGACCCTCCCATTTTTGTCAAAGGCCCAACAGACTCTTTTTTTTGAGGGAAGACCATCATGGCTAGTTTTATTGATTAAAGGAAGGAATAACATCATCCACAAGTGCAGAAACGAGACAGCCCGGGGGCTCGTCCGTCCAACTAGAAGAAAACTTGTTACAATAACTATATTGTGCTAGCACATGCGCTGCTTGGTTACAAGAGCATGAGCAATGCTTAAACTTGACCTTCCGATCAACGAAGAGAGATCCACACATTCGGCAAAAGTTGCTGCTGCTTCATCCCACCATCTTGTTTGACCCGCACATGATTCTATCACAGTCGAGGAATCCGATTCTGCTTCAACCCGAGGAAAGCCCAAGGAATTTGCAAACGTCAAACCATCTCTCATTGCCATTGCCTCGGTGGAAACTGCACTAGCTACATAGGGAATGAAGATGCATTGTGCCGCCAAGAAAATGCCCTTCTCATCCCTAATCATAGCAGCCGTCGCGCCCACACCTTCATCTATATAGAAAGCTGCATCTACATTCAACTTAATGAACCTGGGATCCGGCCTGGTCCATCTCTCATCAGAGGTATTCCTCTTCTTCTCATTAGCCTCGTGAAAGTTATTAGTTATAGCTAGAATCGATAGTGGCCATTTCTCTTCTTCTCATTAGCCTGGTGAAAGTTATTAGTTATAGCTAGAATCGATAGTGGCCATTTAAAAGCCGAGGGAGGTGTACCATTATGAGTAAATTGCCATCGGATCCACCATAGGTACCAGCTTCCCACCGCTAAGACTTGCTTGATATCCAGGTCCGGTTTTATCGGCAGTAGCCTTGGATCAGCTAACAGGAGATTTTCCAGGATGACCGGACCGGACCGGTCGAGCACCATTGCCTCCTTAACTAACTCCATGATGCCCAATCGATTCCAGAGTTCTCTCGCATGAATACAGTCGAAGATTAGATGCTTTATATCCCCAGCTTCTCTATGGCAGATAGGACATGCTCCCACTGAATCGATATGTCTATTAGCGAGTATAGACTTAAGTGGTAGGATTCCGTGAAGAGTTCTCCAACAAAAAATCTGAACTTTACGTGGGATAGGTAGCTTCCATAGGATACTCCATACTGCCGGGGAGCATGATCTGCCCGGCTGCGCCAGGGCAGTTGCATGGGGCCCAAAAGATCGAATCCATTGAACTTTGTATGTCGTACGGACAGAAAAACTCCCTCTTCGATCTGGGTGCCATGCTATGAAATCCTCAAAGGAATTGAGATTCAACGGAATTTGCAGAATCCTGTTGACATCAACCGGACTAAGGTTTGAACGGAGGATATCTTCATCCCAAGAGCCAGAGATAGGGTCAATGAGCTCCGAAACAGAAGTAAGAATAGAGTGACCTCGTATTGATATCACCTTTCTGTCCGGACTGGCATGGATCCATGGATCAGACCAGATGTTTACATTTTCTCCCGTGCCAACTCTCCAAATATAACCCAATTTGAAGGTCTCTAGGCCCTTCATGATACTTTGCCAAGTGAAAGATGAACCATTTTTTAATGTGGCTTGTAGAAGACTACAATTTGGATAGTATTTTGCTTTCAGAATTCTAGCACACAATGACTCAGGTTGAGTGATCAGTCTCCAACATTGTTTAGATAACATTGCCAAATTGAAGGAGTATAGGTCTCTAAAGCCCATCCCTCCTTCACTTTTAGGGTAGCATAATTTCCACCAAGAAAACCAGTGCATTCTTTTATGTTCCTCATCATCTCCCCATCAATATTGGGATATTAAGTCTGTGATCTCCTTGCAAATGCCCTTAGGTATACTGAACACAGACATGGCAAATACTGGGATGGCCTGTGCCACTGCCTTAATAAGGATTTCCTTACCACCAATTGAAAGTATCTTTTCCATCCATCCTTTGAGCATCTCTCTGATTCTTTCAACAAAGTGTTTAAAACAGTCACTCCTGTCTGCGCCCATTATTGCAGGCAGTCCAAGATATTTATCAGATAGTGCTTCCGTATCAATATTCAGTTCTTGGCAAATTTCAGCTCTTGATACTGCAGGAGTGTTAGGACTGAAAAACACACTAGATTTTGATAAACTCACCAATTGTTCCGAACTTTGGCAGTAGGTTTCCAGAACATGCTGTAAGAAAGCTGCATTTAAAACATTCGCTGTCATCAGAATTAGAGAATCATTAGCAAAAAGTAGGTGTGATACTGACGATGCATTTCTGCACACTCTAACTCCTATGCCCAACAGACTCGGAATCGAGAGAACCCCGTAATCCCCATTGCCTAGAAAACAAAACATTGCCATAAAAAAAAAACCGTAATCCGCAACTACATTGGCCCACCCCATTTCCGTTTTCCCTCCATCTCCAACAGCTAAACCCCCAGCTTCGTCTTCTCCGCTCGTCACACTCCCCGCCACCGTCTCCTCCCCAAACCCCACCCCACCCCACGGCCATGGCCGCCACTCCCACTCCCACACCCCTCCTCCTCCTCGCCCTCCCCTTCCTCTTCGCCACCCTCGCCGCGGCCCAGCCCCGCCCATTCGGAGGTAACTAACCGAGCCCCAACTAACTCTGGCCGGGGAACTGAAATCCCTGAGATCTGGCGGCGGGGTCGCTGATCCCGTGATTCCTGTACTGTGTGGTCCTTTTGTGCTCGCAGGTGCGCCGCCTGGGTACGCGCGGTACGTGGCGGACGCTACGGCGACGGCGGCGGAGGAGGAGTACGACTACATCGTGGTGGGGGGCGGCGCCGCGGGGTGCCCGCTGGCCGCCACGCTGGCGGGGCCCGGCGGGGGCCGCGTGCTGCTGCTCGAGCGCGGCGGCGCGCCCGCCGAGTTCCCGGCGCTCGCCACCGCGGGCGGCTTCGTCAGGACGCTCGCGCTCGCCGACCCGTCGCCCGAGTCCGACGCGCCCGCGCAGGCCTTCAGCTCCGAGGACGGCGTGCCCAACGTGCGCGCGCGGGTGCTCGGCGGCGGCACCGCCATCAACGCCGGCTTCTACTCCCGCGCGCACCCGGGCTGGTTCCACGGCCACGGGGAGGTCTGCTCCTCCAAAATCCTTATTTCGTTTCAGCTAGCCAGAAGGATTGGCCAGTTCGGTCGGTTATGTGGATCCAGTCATATACAATTGAGCAGTGATAAAGCCCAATCATGATGTCCAAAATAAGAACATTCACCCCAAAAGGGTTATGACGATTAACACTTGTTCAAGTGACATTTCCTTGTTGATTATTGGAGATTCAGGGTGCCGAGGTGCCGGATTGGGACATGCGGCTGGTGAACTCATCATATGAGTGGGTGGAGCAAGAGCTGACATTCCAGCCGGAGGTGCACGGGTGGCAGGCGGCGGTGAGGGCCGCGCTGCTGGAAGCTAACGTGACGCCGTGGAACGGCTTCACGGTGGAACACGTCACTGGCACAAAGATTGGTGCCACCACCTTTGATGCATCGGGACGCCGCCACAGCGCCGCGGACCTCCTTGCTTTCGCCCGCCCTGGCCGTCTCCATGTCGCTGTCCGTGCTGCCGTTACCCGCGTCATAATTAACCCTCTTGATCCTGGTGAGTGATTTCTTAATCTACTTCTTGCTTGCTTGTCCACATGGTTCTACTTTAGAAATTTTGAATTTGTTTGTCATATTGCTGCATAATACATTTTGCCACAAAATTATGTCTGAAATGCGAATTTTGACTTGCCATAGCCCATAACCGCATTAGTAAGTGGTATCCTCAATGCCTTACATCATCAGTTTGGTTACCGTTTATTTGATCATGCCAACTGTTTGAATGCTGGATTTCTAGGAAGAGCGAGCTGCTGTATATGTAATGCATGATAATCATAATAACTATTGGACCTCCTGGACTCACATAATAGCAAGAGTCCAGACTAATGCTGATTTCTGAGCGGTAAGCTATGCGAAATGCTGATGTGCACAACAGAGTGTTAACATACTTCTATTATTGTTTTGTTTGCTTGTTTCTGTATGAGATATGCTACTTGTGAAGGGCTGTACCTAGATTAGAATAGTAAAAGTTTTTTCCTAATTAATCCACTGCAGTAGCTTGGTAACTGAAGACCTTGTATGTTTCTTGGTAACTGTAGTAGCACTTGTAGTGGACAACTAGATGTTCTGCAAATTTTCTTGTTCCAGTAATGTTTGAGTATCTGTTAACAGAATAACAGTAGTAGTGCTCTGATTTAGTTCTCATAAAAATGAACAGCCCTCTCTTGTGTTCCTGTTATGAGAATTGTTCCTTCCAGGATATACCAGAATGACATATGTGTTCAATGTGAACGATTGGTGTTTTCCTCTTAGTTTCTGGCCCCTAAATATTTTTCTTCAAGCTCCACTGTTGCCTCCTGTTGTCTTCAGTTTCCTCAGAGCCATCCTACATTCCTACTCTTAGTGGTGCCAACGCTTGTCGCCCCAAAGTCCCATTAAAATAATCGCACAACCTTGTCCTGATACAGCAAGTACCAGTTCTTGAGCGTTTGCATAGAGCTCTAACTAACATTTTGAGACCTTACAGGTTTCACAAACAAAATATGCATTATCGAGACACTTGAGTATATAAACAAGTAGCAGTTGTACTGGACAACTGGTTATTTTGTATCTTTTCTTCTTCAAGTAATTCTTGAGTATCTGTTAACAAAACAACCATAGTAGTCCTCTAATTCAACTCAGTTCAAAATTAACAGCCCTCTCTTGTGGTCCTGTTATAGCAATTGTTCCTTCGAGGATATGCCAGAATGACATGTGTTGAATGCAAATAATTGGTGTTCTTCCTCTTAGCTTTGCCCCATAAATATTTTTTCTTCAAGCTCCACCGCTGCCTCCTGTTGCCTTCAGTTTACTCAGAGCCATCCTACATTCCTACTCTTGTGGCGCCAGCGCTTTTTGCCCCATAGTCCCACTAAAATGATTGCAGAACCTTGTTCTGGCACAGCAAACACCAGTTCTTGAGTGTTTGCACGGTTTTCCTCCAAAGTATTCCACATAGAGCTCTAACTAACATTTTGAGAGTGTGTATTATTTCTTATTTTCCAAAGAGCCCACATGACTGCAGAAGTCGCCATGTTAATGATTTTGTTATTTCAGTTATGGATCCAAAAAGACCAATATATCATGCATTTCAGAAATATCAGAACATACCGAATTACTGATCACAACTTACTCTTTGTGTAACTGCCACTGCAAACTGAAACTTTTGTGGTATTTATTCATGTCACTTATGCTTTCTTAACATTTTGAGGAAAAAAGAAGCTTAATGGTGGGAATCTACTTGTACTAGATTAGCTCATTCCCACATTAGCTACTATAAGAATTATCCTGAACCAATGGCGTTTCATATTACCAGCACATACGTTTTCCTAGCTCTGAAAGTGTGCAAGTATGAGTAAACTTTGCCCTTTTTCTGTATTTATTATCCAGCCGCACGCCGTGGAAGGTCACGACCAGCAGTAGCAGCAGTTGGTGTCGTGTACCAGGACCGTCTTCTCCAGCAGCACCATGCCCTGCTACGTCCAGGTGGAGAGGTCATACTTTCTGCAGGTACACTTGGAAGTCCCCAGTTGCTGCTTCTCAGCGGCGTTGGCCCTGCCAACGATCTTACGTCCCTCGGCATCCCTGTTTCTGCGGATGCCCCTGACGTTGGGAAGCATATGTTCGACAACCCTCGCAACGGCATCTCCATCATCCCATCAGTCCCCATCGACCACTCCCTCATCCAGGTAGTCGGCATCCCTTCTGCCAACGGCACTGCCTCCTACCTTGAGGCTGCATCATACATCGTCCCCGTTTCTCCCATGCTGCGCCCCGCCGGCCCTTTCATCAGCCCGACTTCACCACTCTATGTCACCATGGCAACCATCATGGAGAAGGTCCCTGGCCCGTTGTCCGAGGGCTCGCTCTGGCTATCATCGCCCAATCCCGTGGAGACCCCCTCAGTGCGCTTCAACTACTTCAGCCGCCCCGAGGACCTGGCACAGTGTGTCGTCGGCGTGCGCCGCGTGGCACAGGTGCTCCAGAGCAGGACCATGGACATATTCCGTTCGGCCGTAGGAACGTCGAGCCAGGGCAGGAGAGGGCGTGCTAGGAGGGACTTCAGGATTGTTGGGGCGACCCTGCCACTCGACTGGAGCACAAACAACACTGCTGTGGCAGATTTCTGCAGGCGGACCGTGGCCACGCTGTGGCATTACCATGGAGGGTGTGTGGTTGGAAGGGTGGTTGACAAGGATTTCCGGGTCATAGGCACGCAGTCTCTTCGCGTGGTGGATGGGTCGACGTTCAGTGTGACGCCCGGGACGAATCCTCAGGCCACGGTGATGATGATGGGCAGGTATGAGCTGGAATATATATATAGTTCTTCTGCTAGTATTCATTTTGAGCAATGTTATATACTACTAACTGAGATAGTAATTGACATGATTGCCTTGCTTACTGACATTCGACAGGTACATGGGGCTGAAGATGATCGTGGAGCGGCACAGCAGGAGGCAAGTGAACACATCATCGTACAACCAATTGCAGGAGTAAAACCCTCTTCCAGTGCTTGTGAACTGATCCAACACACCAAAGCATTTCAGTGGTATCCTATGGAGTTTTGGGGTGCACCGTATTACTGCTCCTGCATCCGGTGCATAACTGCTAGTACACTTTTTGGCTAGCGATATACAACGTGTATATATTGTACAGTGATAGCATATGCACGAGGAAGGGGATAGCATGACATGCCTGGATATCACAATTTTTCATAGCGAATAGCATCTGCCGGTTACGATGCTCTACGGCGATTAGTTACTGACTATATACACGGGGATACAGCTATGCTGAGCAAAAAGTCTATTGCTAGTGGATGTTACTTGTACTCTTATTTAACCTGAATAAAGAGTTTTCCTAACAGAGGACTGCTGAATTCATGACTTTGCCACTCTGGATACAATTTTCCTTTCTAACTACTAGATGACCCGTTGCGCCAATGGCGCAAAGGGCGAGAGCAAACCAAGTATTCAAACCATGAACGTAAGATTTGTTTAAAGGCGCAAAGGGCGAGAGCAAACCAAGTATTCAAACCATGAACGTAAGATTTGTTTAAAGACCGATAAAGAAATAGATACTTAGATAGCATTTCAATACATAGCGATATATGTTACAATGCATGATAGCCCAAAACAAAGTTGTCAGCGCAGTTCATGATAGAAAAGCAAACTATATAGGTAGCCATATATCATATAGATAGCTCTGGTCTTCCAGCCTGTTATTGAGTTTTTTTATCTTCTGTTGGTATGTATGACCAAAACATGATGTAGTCATCGACATCAAGTAGAGCCATCACTGCATGTTCCATTAGTATCAAAATGACGTCATCATCTAAACAACTCTTCATGGTAGGTGTGCTCGGTGGGGGTGGGGGTCACTGGCGACCCTTTTCGCCCCTGGCGCAAGTAGCCAAAGCAAACCAAGCATTTGAACCATTATGAAATCTGGTATTCATATGGCATGTTTATACATAATCAGGCGTATGTGGTTTATTAAAATAGTATGGAAGGAGATTAGATGAGAATGGATGTTTGGCTCTCGGCCTCTTTTTTCTGAAAAATTCAAAATTCAAACCTCGTGGTTTGGAAAAAACCTGAAAAAAATTGTGCAAGCAAATAAGGATGTTATGTGCATGTGTGTAAAATTTCAGGATGAAATACGCTGAAATGCGACCTGACAAAAAAGACAAATCCATGATCTGGGAGGATGAATAGTATCATGTGTTAAAAAGCCCCAGACTTGTCTTTTTTGCACAACCCTTATTTCAACGTATTTTGCCCTAAAATTTTACACACATGTGTGTTTTGCCTTCATGTATATCTATATTTTTCAGAATTTTTTGAAATGTAAAAACATGAATTTTGATGAAAATTGAAATTTGAATTTAAAGGCCTCCATAGAGGCCGAGCTCCAAAGGCAATTTTCGGAGATTAGATGGCATATTTATCTATCCTGATAACATTATGGTACAGGCATACCATGCAAGGAGATACTCAGATGGCATCTTCATATAATGCAGTACTAGATCGGGATCGCGCCTTGGCGTGAGGGTACCGATCTCAACATTTTGGTCAACCAGATAATGGTAAGGTGGTAGGAATCCAAGTTTAGTATATGCATTAACACAGGCAGAGGGAGTAGATTAGAAAACCAACAATGGAACTACATCATAATTCGTTCATAATTTACAATAACCATGGAGTAGTAAATCCATCCGAAGGACAGTCTCATAACGGTTATCACACATAATTTACAATAATGATAGGTAGTCTACTACCACACTGATTCAAAACGCCTCTGTACAGGCATCACGTCCATATATGATAATATTAGTTGATAAACCAAAAGAACTACATCTCGTATGCGGTCGAAACATCGGTTGCATTCACCACAGCTCAAGCTCGGATGAGAAGTAACCACTATTGTTGTCCTCATGATAAAACAAAAGGATTTAGCCTGAGTAAGTGCAGCATCGCATAAAGTTCAGTACAAAAGAAGCCTGATTAAGAGTAACATAGCATATATTTCAGTGCTAAAGAGTTTTAGAAGCAGGCATAGTGACACCGAGGTCAATAGTGAGTAAGCAAACCACATACATGCTAAACCAAAATTGCATAAGTAGGCTATTTTCTATACAAAGCAACAAAGGCAAAAAAATACGCGAGGAGATTCAGGTAACCTTGCATATCGGATGCAAAATATATAGCATTTATATCACTGAATCATATATCAGTCACAAAAAAGTCTATTCATTGGTATAGTTATTGGATCTATCAAATTAAAAAAGGCAGCAATTAACATATAAATTCATTAGAAGTAGATGGTATTCCATATAGCAATCCACTCAAAAGGAAAAAAGAATGGAACATGCAAGATTAGGTACAGCCAAGGAAAGAGTTTCATTACCAATAGATCATGCATAACCAATCCTGTCATCACAGATGTAGCCTGCTCCAAATCCTTTAATACCAAGTACAAACTCAGCCTGCCGGCTACGGCGAAGGTTCGTCCTGCTACTGCTTTGCACCTCCCCTATAAGGCAAAATCAAAGCATTAATGTTATGAATCGTCACAAGTCAGATAACACAAATGAACCAGTATAATCTGTCATATCATTTGCAGGCTAAAATGTATGCAAGCATGATTGATATATTCTCTTAGATTTACATGTCAAAGAAAGAAATATCATCCTCACTTTGCACCTCCCCATCACACCACAACATATATATTTTTTGTCCATACAAAGAACACGTTGAACCTTTACTGAATTTCTGATGGGTTTACTTTTGTTTCTTTGTTGTTGTGCTTGAAATTCTAAACCTGACTTGTATTCTACAAAAACCTCTGCCTGATGTGATCCAATGTGTATCATTGTAAATACAGATATATATATTTGAACCAACAATTTCTATGTTTCTGAAATCTAGCCATTCCTTACTTACCGCAGCTCGGTGGTGAAAAACAATCCCGGCCTTGGCCATCCTCCAACTCAGAGGTGACGAACGACCATCTCGTTGTGGAACCGTCGCTCCCACCGGCACAGGAGCTTCCCCGACTCCACCCCCTCCTGCAAAGTCGTCGTTCTTCAGCAGGCCCAAGTTGGCGGCTGCCCCATCACCTGAACGAATAGTACGGTTAATAATCCAATCATAAGAAAGCACACTGTTGGCATATGCTGTTGAGGCGTCTTATGGTTCAGCCTGGCGGCTACGGCGACGGTTCATCCTACTACTGCTGGTGAACGATGGTGGACGGAGTGCGTGGTTCTCACCTTCTCCAGCGGTGTCATGCCCGGGAGGTTGTCGTAGTGGGTGCTCCTGGATTCGCCAGTCAGTGGGTGGCGCCGGCGAGCGCACCTTGGCCTGTCACCCCCCTGCACGCACTGAGTGGGTGCGCCTGGATCCGCCAGTCAGTGGGTGGCGTCGGCGAGCGCACCTTGGCCTGTCACCCCCCTGCGCGCACTGAGAGGGTGCGCCTGGATTTGCCGGTCAGCAGCGGCGCCGATGAGCGCACCTTGACCCGCCACTCCCCCTGCGCGCACTCCTCCTGTAGCGACATGAGTGGCGGCAACTGCATTCAACTTGTCTATTTATTAAAATAAGAAAGGAGAAGGTCATCTGTAAGGAGAAAACACCGTATCGCCAAAAAATCAAATGCTTAAGCTTGAAAAGGCATTCTTACATCCACTATTTACAATTGATCCTACCAAGAAGAAACATTTAAACAAAGTACAGCAAGCACTGACAAAAAATATAGGAGCAGCTATTAAAAAAATCTGAATGCTAAAAAGCTCCATTAAAGAAGTGAAAATCTGGTTTGATACATTATATCTTAGTACAAGTGTAGATAATTTGATATCTGATACAAAAGATGCTTTAGTTAACTAAGCTGTAAGGACCAAGACTCTAGTCAGATGATTATAAACTAATATCAAGATGCATTAGAAATAACCCGCATAATATATACCATACAGAAAAAATATATACACCTATAATAAGACCTTTTCACCTTAGAATAAACAACCTTCTCAATGATAAAAAGGTCATAACTAACAGAAATATATTTCTCATTTAATATCTATTCAAGCATGGTCATTATAATTATAGCATAGCTCTGTTAGACACCAGTTTGGAACCAAATATAAGAAAGAAAACATTACATCTTTCAGCAGAAAAGATACTACATAACATGCACACATAATGAAAAAAATATCTATCTCCCATTTAGTATCACTACACTTAAAACCTCGTGTAGTGTTGAAAAAGAAAGAATACACATAACAGACCAGAACATAAAGATATAAATAGTAGAGGATATCCCACTTGTTATTTATCAGTGACGCTGAAGGTAAAAGATAGTTGCATATTTATCATTTTTACTGAATGTTTCAATAGAAACCTACATCCACAATTGTATCATTTTTAGTGATTGTTAACATGAATACTGGAATTTTAAATAGACCAAGCTACAAAATCAGTCACAACAGTACATAAAGGTATACGAACTGAAAATAACATTGTACCCTTTTCAAAGGGAGTAATCCAGATTATGTCTAATAGCATAAATTATATGCAGTGGCGTGAATAGCTGGAGCTCAGGGAAAGGCAAGCATGATCAACTCCCTAAAAAAATCCCATTGTGTTCGTGTCATATGAGCAAAACTAATCTAGTTTTCAGAGTTTATTGCATCTGCTTCTGCTACAAATTAAGGCCCCAACGAGTAACACATCACTCTATGATGAATCATCAAGCATTGATGCCTTGCGTAGCCATGAACTGGCATTGATGCCATCCTCATCAAAATAGCATGAATAAATCAACATAGTGAGATGGAAGTATATTAAATTGAGAAAATATGTCACCATTATAAACAATATCCAAGTGCCTTGTTGAAATTGATCCTAGATAACCGAGACTATATGGATAATATACATGTGTAAGCGATCGCGGAGCTTATTTGGGAGCCAAGAATATTTTAGTGTCCTGCAATCAGCTCCTTTCTCCTCTGCAGACACAGTACGTGAGAAATTTTGGAATATATATTCACTAAACAAAATACTTTATAAAATAAGACAATCTAGAGTAATAATTGAGACTATACGCCTTGCTATACAACCCTACAATTTAGTGAATATTGCACACATGTAATTCTTTCTTGGATCAATCTCATAAAAAAAATACAAATACCAAGTAGAGAATAACCATCAACTTATTACTCTAATCTGCCGAGACAAATAAAAAGTGAGGCATAACTCAGTAGAAAACTGACATGTTATTTCGTATAGACCACCAGTTTATTTTTAGGTTGAAGTTTTCCAACTGAAGAAAGTAGAAAATGAAATTGATGAGCAATTAAATAGTACAATCAAACCTTCTCTTTGACACTACTCTATTTCTAGTTGATAGTGTTTGACATGGATGAACTTGATTGGACAATGGTAAGAGTAGTAGCAGGAAGCTATATACCATATCAAGATCAATTATACAGTCCAAAAAGGTGATCATCAGTGTGCAAAAATAGGAAATCTTTCAAAAAATGGAGTTCGAATTTGAGAAGGATCTTCAGCTGTCGCCCAGCCGCTACCGCCGGAAGAGGTGCAGGACCAGCCAACCCCACATATGGACGCAACGGTTAGCGGCCAGACCGCCCAGAAGCACCGTCACTTCAACAGAACCATCTCACTTCTCAAGCTCATCGTCTCCTACAGTCGAATGCCAAGATGTCGGACTGCCTATTTGGGATCTAGCTTAATTCACTTTTCTTCAGGTTCTAGCTCACAACTAAGTAATCAAATGCAGAAAGTTGATTAGTGTGTTATCTCTGCTCATAGGATTTTCATAACCAGACATTTAGATAATGCTACTTTTTGGGATACTGCATCAAATGATTCTTTTGAAGATGCAGGGCATACAGAGCACCTCTGCCTTGCCATGGTGCTCAAAAACTGCCGATGGTGCTCTAATCTGCAACACCTTACTACTACCCTTGGAAACAATGACTCTACTCCTCTACCTAGAACAAATCTTCCTAATTAAAACCCCAATACAGATAAAAAAGAATACCATTCTTGATTTGGGATGAAGGCAGGGTTCTTGGATCCAGGAAAACAAGAGGCAGACGAACTACATGTGTTCAATTAGCTGATGAGAAGATGAGACGAAGGGAGTAGTACCTGCTGGGTGAAAGCACGGCGGCCATCTGGATGATGGCTCGCTTAGGGACGCCGGTTACACCAGCTGTGCCGCCAAGTCATGGTGACCCTTTTCATCTAGATAAACCTGCAAATATACATCAGAACAAAAAGAATTGGGAAGATTCTGAAAAAGGTAAGATCTACAAAGCAACTTTGTGGAGATGAGATTAAACATTCATTAGCAGTAGTATTCCCAGAACTGTTCTGCCTGCAAGTATATATCCGCCTATTTATCCATCTCTTGTGAAAAATATATTATTTTATGCTTAACATTGTCACAACACGAACAAAGTAGAGATGTATTCCGGCAAACACACTTCACTTTCATCCTACAGTCAGCAGCAAAAAACAACTCCAAGTGAAACTCACATCGGGAGGAGGCATGCCGATCTGAGGCACCCGGCGCTGGATGACGGGGTTGGTGTCCCCTGGTCTCGGGACCGGTGGAAGGAGAGGCCTGGCCTGGCCGCCGCGGCCGACGGCCGCAAGTTGGGATCAGACCTGAGGGGGCTGCCGGTGGTGCGCGAGGGCGATGTGGATGGCGTACCGCTGCCGGTGCCTGCGGCTGCAATGTCCCTCCTGGAGCCGCCGGGGATGGATGGGCGGATTGGCATACAAACGAAGGATAAAATTAGTTAATGTTAAAAGTAATAGGATAACACAATCAAGAAACAATTAGGTATACTGTTTAACATACAAACTCACAATGCTAAAAGGTACTTGGTAAGCGTTCTCGTAATATATGAACAATGGTAGCAATTCAGAGCTAAGGTACACAATGCTAATATATGTGGGAAGCTAGATAAAATCCAGTGTAAGCTAGATTTGCATAGATTACATGAAGATTATAAAGAGCGTCCTCGTCCAGAGAGAGTGAAAGAGATGGATTTTCCATGCACCTTCATAGATGCTTCTTCTCAAGGACAAAAGGAGAAGACATGACAATGATCTTGCACAAATTTACTACCAACCGTGCATAATACGGAGTCGTTTATTTACTTCCTACTTATATTGAACTAAAACACGACAAGAATTATGAAACGGAGGGAGTATTTATCAAGATTTCAGTACAGTAATAAATCTTACCACCGAATATGCCCAAAAGAACACCGGCATCAGTAAAGAAGCAGCAGCTTCTGCAGTTGCACAACCAGTAGTGCCCATACAACAAACAGCCCAGCCAGACCACCAAATGAATCGATCAACAGCCAAAGATGATGAGCCTTGTGCTCTCAACTTTGCCTTTTAAGAATCATAGAATATGCAAAGCCAGTGGTACCAACAAATATATTCACGATCGATCGACCAACACAAGCATCGCCAACCGCTCACCCTTATTAATTCCGATCTGTTCCTCGTGCCACTCCCACTAGCAGGGCGTGCAGTGCAGGCCTTTTGCAGAAACTGCGACCGCGCCAGAATCAATCACCGCCAAAAACAAAAATCATCACCACTCGCATGAAAACCACGCTCTCTTCGCCCCATCTCACATTGTACTTCGCCACCAAGTAGTGGGTGCCCACGGGCCTGCGGCTCCCATACAGGTACAGCTTGGGGGCCATCCGCTTCTGCTCCAGCTCCTTCAGGAGGGGCGTGAAGAGCTCCCACACGGCATTCAGCTCGCCCGACCAGATGAAGAGCCTCCGCTCTCCTTCCATTGCATCGAGCAGCAGCCTCTTGTAAGAATCTAGTATCTCCTTCGGGTACCTAAGCCAAGTTTGTAGAACACTTTAGAGAGTACGTACCTAGTGGTTGCAAAACTGGTGATCTAGTTCAGAGTGACGTATATAAACGAGTCAAGCAATCTCTTCAGGTCGAAGCACTAAAAGAAAAGGACCAGGAAACGCGGCGGGCAATACGTCATATTGTTATCAGTTACCGCTTAGCATGCATAAGTAATTGAATGGGAAGAACTTAAAAGGGAACATGTGAGCATATTATAAAGAAAAGCTGCAATAAACTGGATGGATTTACTCTTTCAATTGAGAAGTTTATCCAATTCATGGAGCCTAAGCCCTAAGGAAACAAGCAAATGCTAGAGCTACAGTTTTTGATGTGCATTTTAGGTACTATGTCAGAACAAATACCTCCATTCTTCCAAATAAACAAATCCCTCTGGGCACAAATATGCAGGTGTTGGAAACTTCATCTTACCTTGCTGCATAATGAAGATTCAAATTACTTCTAGAAAGGCATGAAGGAAGGAATGAGAAAGGAGTAGCACCTACTATGGGACCAGCCACCAACAGCCAAGACCGGAGATAACCACGAGTAACAACAACAGCCATAAGCTGCACCTTGCTCCATGAAAAGTAGGGCTCATAAGGGGCCAATGACCTGATTCATACCTATGGCAGGCTAGCCTCAACAGGAGCAGTGGCTACATCAATGTTCGTCCCTCTGGAGCTGCTGCACACACTGGCCTATGTCGACCTGCACAAAAAAAGAAGATTAGAACAGAGAGAGAGAGAGAGAGAGAGGGAGGAAATGGGGGAAGCGGAGAGGGCGCTCACCTCTGCCTTCGCACCAAGGATCCGAGGTGTCTCAGAACAGAGGGGTCGATGGTTGGGGAGGAGGTCGCCGACAACCGTGGAGGCCCCCTCCTTCCTCCACCACCGCACGGGGAGGGATGGCCGCGCGCCTCCATCATCGCCGGGCTCGGGAAGGACGGAGGACCGCGTCAGTGGCAGCGGTGAGGTCGCTGACGGGGAGGAACGGACCAGGAGAGGAGAACGGGAGCGCGGTGGCGCCTGCAAGAGCTACGGGGAGAGTAGCGCCGGCGGCAATCTAGGCGGGGGTGGGGGGGGGGGAAGAGGAACGAGGAGGAGAGGAGGACTGGAGCGCGGCAGCCACCAATGAGGCGCACGAGAAGACGCTGGGATGGGGCGGCGGCTAGGCAGGTGGGGAGGAGACGCAGCACCGGAGGCGCAGGAATAGCGGCGGCGGCGTCTACGATTTTCGTGGGAGGAGGCGGGGAAGAGAGGAGAGCGGGCAGGAGCGGGAGGGAACGGCTAGGGTTCTGGCGCTAGCTCTCACCCCTGTTGATATTGGATATTTCTCCAAGCAGGTGAAATGTCAAAAATGCCCTCGGCGGGGTAGCAAAATTACAGGCGGTGGCACGCTGGAGAGGGCACTATTCATTGCTAGTGTCTCGGTTTTTATCCGACGGCCGAGAACAATCAGGAGGCCGATCTGACGGCCGAAAACGCATCAGGAGCGAGATCCGACGGCCGAAAGTGCCTGAGCTCTGAGGAGCCAGGTAGCTCGCTTTGTCTCATCTTTCTGGATGTCAAAGGCAACAGGAAAATAGGAAGTATTTATTAATTGACCTTATAAAAGGTTGTGCATAGAGGCTCACAACGTGCCTTCTTTGCCTTAAAAAACGAAGGCACACATGTCACCTTTTTTAATCCTTGCTGCCGGGACAAACTTTGTCCAATTAGCCGTACTTGCATCTGAACACATCCACATGTGGTTTTGATCTTCATGTGGTCCACAAATGGGTTTACAAACTCTTTGAGATTATGTAGTGTGTAAAGACTGAACTGTTAGAGAAGATATAAACCAATGAACAAATTAATATTATCGACATAGGAAATAAGTATCTTAAAAGTGGACAGATAAAAAAATAGACAATACTATTATGCCTCAAAAGTAATTGAGGCTATGATTTTTAATTCCAACAATCTATGTATCTTGTATACAGGGCACTATGTCAGTTAAGAACTGCAATTTTGTTTAATATCAAAGCAGACTTGAAGAGCCTCATGGATGCTGATATTAGTTCATAATACTCATGTATCAACCGTACTAAAGTGTTATTTTGACCATCTGCAGCATCTATGAAGAAAAGAAAAGATAAGCTAAATCCTTAGCATTACAATACTCCCAGGTCTGTATATTGTTAAAACAGGGACTGCCTTAGTAAGTAGGATACAAACTAAACATTGATAATGAAGGCTTGATTTTAAAAAATACTGCTAGAATTCATATGCATGATCCAGAAAAGTACAGCATAGGATGACATATATTTTGTCATCAAACAATAGTAATAGAAAGGAAAATTACATTACATAATTGGAATGAGTACGATCTCGCTATCTCAATAAATCAAGAAATAAATACATTGTTAAAGTGCAATGATTACCGCACGCTTACGCATGATCGTGATGAAAGGGGAATGCTATCTTTAACACTCCCAGTAAAGACGTTTAACTTTTATTACATCAAATGGAACAAATGTACGGGTAACTAAGCATGACTGCAAGGATAGAACACAACCACTCTAGTAAACAGGAATAGAAGGAAATGATGCCTACTTTCACATGCTTGTCTATGTGGTTTACATGAATACTGTACAGGCTGAGGCCAGTATGTGCCGTTTCATGCATATGTAGATGATTGGCCTGCATAAAGTAAGACATATCTTCAATCAAGATCAACAGAAGAAAAAATACACTAAATATCTTTAACTCTTGAAGCTTAGACCATTCAGGAGGCCTCTCATCAATATCCTGAGTAAAGCGTGTCAGGGAGATGAAGGCAGACTAATGGATCTTGGTTCTAAATTTGTGGAGACTACCCTATTGCATCATATTTTCTCTCTTCAGCTAAAGCTCAGTAAAGGCATCCATGCCATCATTTGATAAAATAATCTGTTTTTTACCTCTCTGTTCTCTCAAGGATATTTCTCTGCATATAAGAAACAACATGTACCTACAAAATTGCTTAGATAAGAATGACTTGATAAGAATGCACTGCATCAAACATAGAACGCCAACTCCAATAAGCGAAAACTGAACTTGCGACTCCCTGTTATCTGTTTTCAGTTAACTATAAATTCTGTACCTAGCAGCAAAGAGCTTACAAGCTGAAAGAATTAAGCCTACTGGCCATAAAGGTACATGCAAAGACTGGAACAACTAACTGAAACTCTTTCGTTCATTACTTCATTACTGAAACCGAAGAAGAAAATAATTTGTCTTTTTAAACTTATAACACTCCCTGTCAGCGAATCCCCTGGTTTAGAGGTTATTTTTCTTTTTTCAGAATTTGATGGCAAACTTGAACTGTACCAAGAAAGGATTAGCATTGGTAGCAACCTTGCAATGCAATGAACACTAGTGGAAAATGACCCATTTGTCCCGGTTCCAGAGGCCCATTAGCCCTTTAGTCCCGGTTCGCTTACGAACTGGGACAGAAGGGGCTCCACGTGGCCGCTGCGGGGAGCCCAGGCAGGAGGACCTTTAGTCCCGGTTGGTAACACCAACCGGGACCAAAAGGCATCCACGCGTCAGCATTTGGCAGGAGTTGGGATTTTTGTTTTTTTTAAGGGGGGGGGGGGGGGGGGGGTTAGGGGGTTTTGGAGGGTTAATTTAGGGGTTTCATATTGTGTTAGCTAGCTAATAGAGAGAAGTGTCCTCTCTTTCTCCATGCTTGGTCGACGCTAGCTACTATACATATAGAGAGAACTCGACACGGTAGCTAGTAAGCAAATGAAGGAACCATTAAGTACACAAGATCGTCATGAACATATACAGAGAGAAGTGATCGACCTCTCTTTCTCCGAGAGATTGGTCGAACAACAAGTTTTCGTATATCTATCCGATGCTACTAGCTATATATATACAATATAAGATCTCTTACGTACAATCCCTAACATCTAATGTCAAATTCCACATGGTATTCTCCGGCTTTATTTATGACGTGGTCAAGAAAGAATCCTGCCAATTCCTCTTGAATTGCTCGTATGCGATCATGTGGTAGGAGTTCATCCCGCATCTGCCACAACTAATTTGAAGAAGGGGATCAATACATATATATGAATGAAACACAACACAAATGATGGTAATAAAATAAAATTGTGAATATTATTGCTTACGCACTTCATATTGTTTTTCAGAGTAGCCCCGCTTAGAGGTCGTTGCGTTGTAGATGAACTCGCAAACGTAGTATCCACAAAAATAATTCCCGGCTTCCTGCCACAAGCACTTTACGAGAAATAGAGTTCAATCAAACTGATAATCAAGCATTATAAATTGTATTGATGAAACTAGAATCAATGGGAGATGCGCGGAACTAGCTACTAGTACTTACTTTTGGGTGTGTAAATCGCAGCTCCCTCGGCAGTGCCGGAACAATTCCGGTGAACTCTTTCCAAACCCTGCCAGACAAAGAAAATAATTACTTGATATCAGGAAATGAACAAAGTTGCCGATATGGTGCGATAATGATTGATTGAACTTACTTCTGGAGCATTTCAGTCATGTCCGCATACTCCCGGGGATCTTTTCGTCTCGAGTCTAAGACGGTTACTACTCCCCGCTCAAGCTTAATCTCTAGCAGAATAAAGTGGAACCTGCGCACGCATGCATGCATAACTCATCAATTACATTACTATAACCTCGAGTAAGGGAAACCGAATATGCACAAGACAGTAACACTCACTTGAAGTTGTAAGGAAAGAGTATTTTCTCTTTGTTTTGATTTTTAAGCAACGATTGTAGCAAGTTGTCCTCGGTATCTGTGACTCTGTTTTTAACCGTCCATTCATGTATGATATTTGGGTTAATGAACCCTATGTCATAGATTTGTGCTTTTCTGCATTCGATGATCTTCAATCTACATAATATAGTGAGGATAATTATATATACATGCAATGAAAGAGCTGAGCTATATATAGAGACTTAATTACAGAAGTAGTACTTACAGACAGTAGCAAGTCACGAGTGTTTTGTCGAGGGCCTTTTGATTGTATAACTGGAATAACTCGTCAAATTCAACAGACAACTGATCCATTCCAACGAGGTCGTGCTCCTTTTTAATTCTCAGAGTCAAAGTATCCTTCCCAGACTCGCTGCAGGTTTTCATGTACCATTCATGGAATCTTGACATCATCGTAGTTAGAGGAGGATGATGATCAGGTTTGACGAGAGGCTGCCCGTACTGGTATCTGAATTCGTCCACCTCCATTATTTCAAACTCTACATCATCGCTCAGGTAATCAGCAGGATTGGTACCGGGCACCATCCCCGGCTGATTAGCGACGATATCGCTAGACACCTTGAGCGGGGGGCACGATTGGTTCGCCTGTTCGCCGAGCTGGGGAATTTTCTTTTCACTTCTTCGTTCTGCTAACCTTGCATCACTGCAAGTACTTCCCGACCGCTCCGCTTCCTTATATGTCCTTTCAATAATTCGCTCATAGTTGGATTGCGGCGGAGGCGGTGATGGTCGCTTCAGGGCATCGATAGTGCGCTTCAGTTTCACCGGATCTATCGTCTCCTTCGGAGGTGGAGGTTTCCGTGCAAAATGTTCATGCACTTCGGCAGCACTGATTTTCGCGGTTTCCTCGTCGGTCCTCTCATATGGTAACTTTTCCAGAGGCTTGAGAGATGGACCGTATCTGAATTGCTTCTCACCTCTTCTTGTACTGCTAGCCGCCGGAGCGGCGGCGCCTCTCTTCCGTCATTGCTTACGAGGCGGAGAAGGAGGCGGAGTGCTCCGACGCGCCGGAGGAGCCGGAGCGGCGGCGTCTGTCTTCCGCCGTTGCTGACAAGGCGGAGGAGGAGGCAGACTGCTCCGACACGCCGGAGGAGGCAAAGGAGGAGGCGGAGTGCCCTCACGCGCCGGAGGAGCCGGAGTGCCCTGATCACTCACTGGAGGAGGAGGAGGAGGAGGAGGCGGAGTGCCCCAACTCGCCGGAGGAGGAGGCGGAGGCGGAGTGCCCTGACTCGCCGGAGGAGGAGGCGGAGGCGTCCAGTTTGGAAGCTTGACGTACTCCTTCCGCCATAGACATGTAGTCCTCAGAGCATAACCCAGCTGATTCTCCCCTTCACCTGTAGGGTGGTCAAGCTCGAGCTCATCAAATCCCTCCATTACTTCATCCACCGTCACAACAGCATAGCCATGTGGAATCGGATGGCAGTGAAAAGTTCCGTCAGGTGGAGGAGGTGCAACAGAGCCAACAGCCGCCTTCAAAGTGAGGTTCTGCCATTTCGTCATAAGCTGGCAATGTTAAGCCTCCGTGATAGTATCCATGGGGTAGCTAGGAGCCGTGAAATCAGGCTGAACGAGCTCCGTGGAAGCCACGCTGCTTCTCCGCTGAGATGGTGGGGTAGCTTCTTGGGCAGGATCTTCGTGCCGCTGAGATGGTTGGCCGGCAGCTGCAAGTTCCTCTAGCTTTACTAGTCCTGCATTGAGCTTCTGCATTTTGCTCAGCTCCGCTTTCCTCTTTCTCTCCCGGCTTCTGTAACTGCCTGCGTCGGCAAACCCAACCACCCACAGAACGGAGCCTGGTGTGCCTCGTGTTCGTCCAGGGTGCTCAGGATTCCCGAGGGCCTCAGTCAGCTCGTCCTTCTCTCTGTCGGGAATGAACGTCCCTTCCTACGCTGCGGTGATATACTTTTGAAGCTTCTTGACGGGTATTGCAAGTTGCTCGTTCGTCCAACGGCACTTCCCTGTTTCAGGGTCCAAAGTTCCCCCAACCCCGAAGAACCAAGTCCTTGAATGGTCTGGCCAGTTCAATGTCTGTGGTTCGACCCCTTTAGCAAGCAGGTCTTGCTCAGCTTTGTCCCACAACGGCCGGGCTTTGAGGTAGCCACCTGACCCCGTGTGATGGTGATACAGCTTCTTTGCAGCATTTATCTTGTTTGTCTCTGACATTTTCTTACTCTTGTCCGATGTCTTGTAGGCCACAAATGCAGGCCAGTGATCTCTTATCTTCTCAAATCGGCCGATGAATTCTGGAGTCTTCCCTTTGTCGACAAACTTTGATTTCAACTCATTCTTCCACCTCCTGAATAGATCTGCCATCTTCTTAAGAGCACACGCCTTGACTAGTGGCTCTATAACTGGCTTATTCGGATCCGCCTCTGGCGGTAGGGTGAAATTCGCCTTCAGCGAGGTCCAAAGATCATCTTTCTGTCTATCGGTGACATAAGAAACTTCAGGGTCATCGTCCTTAGGCTTATTCCATTGCTTGATGCTGATCGGGATGCTGTCCCTAACAATAGCTCCGCACTAAGCAGAAAATGCGTCCTTGGTCCGCTTGGGTTCAATCGGTAGGCCATCGTCCGCGAGTGCTGTGATCGTGAACCTTTCATCCTGGCGCAACCTTTTCTTCGGGCCTCGTCTCGTTACCGAAGTTTGGCTCGATCCGGAGGGCTATAAAAGAAGAAAGAAGAGTTAATATATGTACATACCAAAACAATTAATGCATCAATTGGCTAGTCAGCACAGGCTTAATTAATATATACTAGTCGTCAACCCGTGCGTCCGCACGGGCTAGCCTATTTTTAGATAGCTCTATATGAGTTATAGTTTAATTAACATTCATTTCATTCGAAATTTAAAATAATAATTATAATACAAAGAGAAACCATTGCATATTGGTTACCATGTTGCAAAAATAAACTATCATTTTGAGTAGTCGTATAATTTACATATATGTATGGTTTACCAGTTATTTTACTCTAATATTTAATGACGTGTTATATTATTTACTTAGGGAGTGTTGGCAGTTCCTTACTCGTATTATATATGAACGAAAGAAAAAGATAGAGTTCACGACAACATGAAAATATTCAACAATTGCTTCATATGTATATTTAATAATTGAGTCTCATCGAGTTCTAAACTATTAGGTAATACTTGCGTTACTGCAAAAATGGTAAATATATTTTCCAAGGAAAAAATATTTTTCGTATTTTCATCGATAGTGTGATTAAAATATGTGATGTACTTGCCAAATTCATTGTATAAAACCCAATGATACAAATATATCATGATATTGTGCATAAACTCGAATGGCTCCTTTGAGCTTGGTTAAAGATAACAAAAGAAATCATATGTTAAAGTTCCAGAAAAATGTACATTTGAAAAAAAACTATTTGCTTGTTGCACTGATAGGCCAATGGGTGGATGTTTAATATTTCAGTTTCGCGCATACATATATGTTTTTTTTACATCACTCACAAATATATTTTTTAGGAAATGCTACATCGATGAAGTTCAAATTTATATGTAGAGAAAATTCAGGATATTTCCAAATTTATTAAGGAGGCATTTTGTAAGGCAACAATGTACCACCCATAAAAAGAGAAGTATTGAAGTGTCCATGAGGTTTTTTGTGCTAATGTACGCCAAATGCTAATCATAACTATCATAAATTTCTACCAATAGTATTTGCACCTAGTATGCAGCTCTTCATATTTGGCAGAACACGGAGGAGTGGGCACTAAGCAATACTAATTTATTTTTTAACAATTAACTAAATACAATATTTTCCATAATGTCAACTCCAAAGGTAAAACTTTTGTACATTCATGTAGGTGTATGGCAGGGTAAGATCGATATAAATTTTGTGAATACATGAGCAACTAATGTCTAATGGCATAATGGAATTACACACGTTGTAGGATAAGATAAAACGAAACGTTGACCAGAAGATAGAACTTGGGATCCAAGCACAAAGCAAACTAAACATTCACTAAGTCACCATAAACCTTATTAATTTTTGGTTAGGTTCATTGGGTACCAAACAACTTCAGAAAGAAAGAAATCATCATCACATAAAAGTAAAACTGGGTAGAAAAAAAGAACATAATCGAAAGATTGCTAGGAACTTAGATGCATACCTTGATCCAGTAATATAACCTTGCTCTGTCCTAAAAAAATAACCTTTGCTCCACCATGTGACATTACACCATGGAGTTTCTCCGTTTATGTGTACAGTTATATAGCATAAGATCAGGAACCTCAGCCAGTAAAATTGTTGAAATTAACCATGATTAATTAGTGGCCTTGTCTGGCAGCGACTTTACACCATGGAGTTTCTCCGTTTCTGTATACAGTTATATATAGGATAACATCAGGAAGCGCAGCTAGTAATATTGTTGAAATTAACCGTGATTAATTAGTGTCCTTGTCCGGCAGCGACTTGGGCAATCACCCGCATGTGCTCCGTTCTTCCGGCCGGTCGATTCAGTAGCTAGCTTAGGCTAGCCAGCCTTGTTTCATGCTTTCTCCACGAATCAATCAAGGTGCCTAAATCCTTGCAGTTGTGTCTCGTTGGAACGTTGCAGACTGCCTGTAGGTGCGTGTTAGTGGCAGAAAGAACTCCCCTAGGAGCTACGTACAATCGTGTCCCACGCCAATATAAATTCCACCTTAGCAATTTCTTGTGCTAACATATTGGCCTACAAACTGGACTACAGGGAACAAACAAAATAACGGCCAATAAAAACTGCATGACAGTATCGTCCATTGCTGCCTGCACCTTACGCTTACCAATGCTTTTGACCACCTTGCTTTTTATGTCTCCGCAGCAACATGTAAGATCCATCGACCATCTTCGGCATGAACTGGCAATTCTATCATGGACTGAACAACTCAGCTGCTCAAAGGAAGTGTAGGAATAAGAACGTAGTGGTCGAGGAATCATCAATTTCAGAGATGGCAGCAGCGCCGTCCAGCCTGCCGGACACAATTACCAGATCCATCGATCTGAAGAATTGGGTTATCACAGAGAGGTGTTATTGACGGAAACACTTAGGGCATGACACCATTGGAGAGGAGAGACGCGTATGAGGCACAGGAAAATAGATCGATCTAAAGAATGGAATATTACAGAGGGGTTTGGTTGGCAGCAGCAATTAGGGCATGACGCCATTGAAGGAGACAGACATGGATGAGGCATAGGAAAAGTAGGAAAATAGATCGATCTGAAGAACGGGAGTATTACAGACGGGTGTGTATGGCGGCAGCACTTGGGCATGACACCATTAAAAGAGAGAGACGGGGATGAGGCAAAGGAAACGTGTAATTGTATCATGACTTGTGAATTCTCGGTGGTCTATTGCGATAAAATAGATGCGTTCATATTGTTTAAAGAATCACTACTGGACACGATTTAATGACACAGGTGGGTAATTATTCAAATATAATGTCAAAGATCTAATGGCTTCCGAGGAGGATTACATGAGTCAATCTACACCGTAATAATTTTGTCCCACCTGATTCACGGCTCAAAAATTCTAATTAACGTGAGAATTTTTAGGGAATCTAGAAATATTTTGTATGTTTTTAACTGGATGATAACATGCACAATTTGACATGTATATATGCAGAAGAAGAAAGTGCCCAAACTACATAATATATCATATGAATAATAATTTGGAACTTATAAGTTATAACCCAAAAGACTCATTCCACTTTTAGTCAGTTCATGACTTCAATTTTTTTTTCGTCATGCAATCAAGTAGACCAATTATCTTGCAAAGAAACAAACAAAAAGAAAGATCAAATGCCGATGTCTACATGAGCTCTTGCAACAGGTACTTTAACAGTGGTGCCATCTCAGTATCCACCGGGAAAAGCGGGAGACGACCACCAGATTTAACATCAGTAGTTACTGAGAGAAGGAGCAGGATTTGAGTTTGCTGAGTTGTGATTCACATCCAAAGAACCCACAGGCAGTCAAGCACACACACATAGCCAAGTTATCTCCCAAGCATGTTGATTGATTCTGGCTATAGATGCACCAGTATCGTACACACTCGCAGTCGTACATGTAACAGAGATTTCTTCCGGCAGCTAGCACGCGCACGTGAGACACACATCAAGGCAAGAGGTTCTTGATCGTACTGACCTGCAGAACGCGACAAATCCTTCCACGCGAGCATGCACCTGATTAAGAGATCAGATGGATAATATTCTTAGTTTTTGAGGATTAACATGGTCACTTCGCTAAATCCTTGGGGACTCTTGTTTTTTCCCTTTATTACTTCCGTGAAGATAGATATTTGGGGAGTCTTGTTTGAGTTGGACGTGAGAGCTTGTGAGAGATACGTAATAGATTTTATTGGAGCTATATGTGAGAGATTACGGGAGTTTGCACATGGGAGAGATGCGTGAGAGTTTAGTTTTTTTCGCATGAGAGTTTAGATTTTTTTTATGTTCTATGGATCGATCTACACCGTAATAATTCGGTCCCACCAGATTAATGGCTCGTAAATTCTAATTAATGTGGTAATTTGTAGGAAGTGCTTAATTAGTATAGGTATAGATACCTCGCCGGACTTTGCAACAGCTCCCTCCTCCGTTCGATCACCGGAGCCGTCATCATGGTCTCCTTCTTCCTCCGGTATTCGGTCACCGGAGCCATCATGATCATGTCCTTCCTCCTCCATTGTTTGATCACCGGAGCCGTCATCCTCTCCTTCCTGACCATCGGTGTTGTTGAGAAACGACAAGACATCACCTCCGCCGAGGATTATGTTCCCCAACAACTGTTCTTGTTCCAAATCTCTTTGCTCCATAGTTTCTGCAAATATTACAACATGACAATTAATATACAAACATGAGAGATGGATATATTAGTGGCAAACATAGACCTAGCTAGCTAATCAAAACAAGGAATCATATTAGTGGCCTCGACGCTTCTACGGTTTGGGGTGGCCTCGACAACGCTTCTAGGGTTTGGGGTGGCCTCGACAACGCTCTTTTAACTTGGTAAATTTGGGTGGCCTCGACGCTTCTAGGGTTTGGGGTGGCCTCGGAAATACTTCTAGGGTTTGGTCGGGCGAGAGGGGGGGATTCTCTTAACCTTTAAGGGATTTAACAAAATGGCGCCATTCTGGATATGCTGAAAATAGTCCATATTTTTCCTGATCTCATCTACCCTTCTATATGTCACGTTGTCTAGTGTCAAAGGATTCAAGAAAACCATGGCTTCATCATTAGCCGGAAGTAACAGGCGCATGATGGTACAAAGCTCTCCAAAATTGTTTTGGAACAGAGTTCCAGATAGGATAATTAGTTTTTTGGTACGAAGTTCAGCAAGGGCCTTCTGAATATCGCTATTTGGAAGGCCTTTGCTGAAATTCATACCAAAAAGCGAATTATTCTATCCGGAACTCCGTTCCAAAACAACTTTGAATAGCTTCATAGCATCATACGCCTGTTACTTCCGGCTAATGATGAAGCCATGGATTTCTTCAATACTTTGATAGACAACGTGACATATAGAAGAATATATATATAGATGAGATCAGAAAAAAAATTGGATCAACTTGTGCACATCCATAATGGGGGCATTCTTGATAAATCTATGGCAAAAGTCAAACTTTGACATATGATCAAATATTGTTGCATATGTCAAAATTCAAACTTTGACATATGATCAAATGTTGCACATGTCAAAATTCAAACTTTGACATATGATCAAATGTTGCATATGTCAAAATTCAAACTTTGACATATGATCAAACTTTGATATATGTCCACCGCGATATAAAATGATACATAGACTTGTTCGGGCGAGAGGGGGTTGATCGACGTCCCCCCTCATGTCGAAGTTACCGGAGTTTTCTTCTAGTGGTTTAGGTGGCCTTGAGAGTTTGTCGGGTAGGGGCGGGAGGGGGTAGGAGATCGTCAACGCTTTTTTTCTAGGGTTTGGGTGGCCTCGAGAGTTGGTCGCCCGGTATATCGAGAGGGGGGTGAACATTTTACCTTAGTAACTTAGAAAAAAAATGTTATCGGGGAGGGGGTATATCGACCCCCACCCCCTCATGTCGAAGTTATCGGGGAGGGGGTATATTGACAATGACATACATACATGGAAAAAAATGTTATCGGGGAGGGGGTATATCGACCCCCCCCCCCATGTCGAAGTTATCGGCGAGGGGGTATATCGACAACGACATACATACATGGAAAAAAATGCTATCCATCTATACATACATAGCCACATACATATATACATGGAAAAAAATGCTATGAAAAAAATACATATATGAACAAAAAAATGCTATGAACAAAAAAATTAATACACATATGAACAAAAAAATACATATATGAACAAAAAAAATGCTCTGAACAAAAAAATTAATACATATATGAACATCCATACGTACATATAGCCACATACATACATATATACATTATATATATATATATGAACAAAAAATTCATCATATAAAAAATAATGAACAAAAAAATGATATGAACAGAGCCGGGGCGGCGGCGGCTCACAGCGGGGGCGGCCGACGAGGGCGACGACGGGGGCGGCGAGGGCGTCGGCGACGGCGACGGTGGGGGCGGGCCGGGGCAGGGGCGTGGCCGGGCGCGCTCGGGGGCGGCGGACGGCGTCGGCTGGCGAGGGCGACGACGGGGGCGGCGCGCGAGGGAGCCGGCGATGGCGTCGGCTGGCGAGGGCGACGGCGGGGGCGGCGCGCGTGGGAGCCGGCGACGATGGTGACGGTGGGGGCGGGCCGAGGCGCAGGGGTGCGGCCGGGCGCGCTCGGGGGCGGCGGACGGCGTCGGCGTGGGCTCGGAGGCGGGGCAGGGGCACGGGCGACGGCGACGGCGTCGGGGCAGCCTGGCGGCGTCGAGGAGGTCGGCGTCGTCGGGGGGAACTGTGAGATGAAAATGAAAATTTTCACAAGAGTTTGGTTATATATATGAAGCTTTGGTCCCGGTTTGAGGCACCAACCGGGACCAATGCCTACCTTTGGTCCCGGTTTGTGCCACCAACCGGGACCAAAGGTCTCTTTTCAGCAGCTCAAAGGGCGGGAAGCAGAGACCTTTGGTCCCGGTTGGTGGCACGAACCGGGACCATAGGTAGGCATTGGTCCCGGTAGATGCCACGAACCGGGACCAAAGGGGTGCATTGGTCCCGGTTCGTGGCACCAACCGGGAGCAATGGCTGCGCCTGGCACAGCCGCGGTGCGGTTGGATGTTTAGTCCCACCTCGCTAGCTGAGAGGCTTCGGCACTTGTTTATAAGCGCGGCTACGCCATCTCTCTCGAACTCCTCTGAACTGCAGGCCTACGGGCCTAATCTCACACTGCTATGCCTATGGGCCTACTGGGCCTGCTGTGGGTCTGAATCCTGGCCCAACTAGCTGGGTTTCTAGTCGTATTCACGCCGTGGTGGCCCAGTAGGCGGCATTTTTTTTCTTCTGTTTTTTGTTTTCTTTTTTGCTTTTTTTTGTTTCTACTTATAGCTAAATACTTACTGTTTTTCAGTGATTCTTTGTGCTTTTAGGTCACAAAAATTATAAACTTTCTGTTAGTGCCATTAGTTTTCAAATTTGAATTCTTTTAAATTTATGTGAATCACTAGTTTGTGAATAACTTTACTATAAAATAGATTTTTGAGTGATTCTTTTTCCTACTATTTAATATTACTGTGTTTTATCATTATGCATTTCTTCATTTGGTAATTTTTATGTTATTTTAAATGTCTGTTTTAATCAAAAACAAATTTTGTTATTTAGTTTGCTATTAAAGTTTCTAACAAAAAAATTCTTTATATTAAATCTTTTTTGCTATTAATTTTTAAAAAAAAATACTTTGATAATTTAGTTGCATAAATTTTATATAATTTTTAGTTTCAAAAATACTAGAGTTTATAAAAGCTTTTTAGTTGATTCCTTTTGCTTTAGAGTTTTATAAAAGCTTTTTAGTTGATTCTTTTGCTATTGAAGAATATTATGTTTTGGTTTAGTTGATCAAAAGAAATATTTTAATTGATTATTTTTAGTTTCATAAAAGTTTTCTAGTTTCATTCTTTTTGCTATGTTTATTCTTTGAGCTAATGACCCTGAAATTTGAAAAGCACTACAAATGAACTCTGAAAAGGTTGAAAGTTGGCATGGTATCATCATTTCACCCACATAGTATGTGCTAAAAAGTTGAGGGTTCGGCAAAACTGGATGCACTTCGTGTACAAAATGGACAATCTCTTTCGAAGTATCAGGTTTGGACGAAAACTCATCTATTACAAAGGGATTTCATTTTTTTTGAACTTACTTGAACCCAGACTTTTTGTGTGTTCAAAATGCACCATTCAAAGCCACCATCATCATTTTCAACCCTTTCTGACTTCATTTTGTTATTTTTCATGCTTATTGATTTTTTTGAGCTAAATGACCCTGAAATTGAAAAGCACTACAAATGAACTCTGAAAAGGTTGAAAGTTGGCATGGTATCATCATTTCACCCACATAGCATGTGCTAAAAAGTTGAGAGGGTTACGCAAAAGCTGGATGCACTTCGTGTACAAAATGGACAATCTCTTTCGAAGTATCAGGGTTTCGGACGAAAACTCATCTGTTACAAAGGGATTTCCATTTTTTTGAACTTATTTGAATTCCAGACTTTTTGTGTGTTCAAAATGCACCATTCAAGCCACATCATCAATTTCAACCCTTTCTGACTTCCTTGGTATTTTTCATGCATTTACTGATTTTTTGAGCTAAATACCCTGAAATTTGAAAAGCACTGCAAATGAACTCTGAAAAGGTTGAAGTTGGCATGGTATCATCATTTCACCCACATAGCATGTGCTAAAATTTAGAGGGTTACGGCAAAAGCTGGATGCACTTCGTGTATAAAATGGACAATCTCTTTCGAAGTATCAGTTTCGGACGAAACACTCATCTGTTACAAAGGGATTTCATTTTTTTTGAACTTATTTGAACTCCAGACTTTTTGTTTGTTACAAATGCACCATTCAACACATCATCAATTGTCAACCCTTTCTGACTTCATTTTGTATTTTTCATGCACTTACTGATTTTTTGAGCTAAATGACCCTGAAATTGAAAGCACTACAATGAACTCTGAAAAGGTTGAAAGGTTGCATGGTTACTCATCATTTCACCCACATAGCATGTGCTAAATTTGAGAGGTTATGGCAAAGCTGGATGCACTTCGTGTACAAAATGGACAATCTCTTTCGAGTATCAGGGTTTCGGACAAAAACTCATCTGTTACAAAGGATTTCATTTTTTTGAACTTTTTGAACTCCAGACTTTTGTGTGTTCAAATGCACCATTCAAGCCACATCATCAATTTTCAACCCTTTCTGACTTCACTTGGTATTTTCATGCATTTACTGATTTTTTTGAGCTAAATGACCCTGAAATTGAAAAGCGCTTTAAATGAACTCTGAAAAGGTTGAAAGTTGGCACGGTTCACATTTCACACCACATAGCATGTGCTAAAAAGTTTGAGAGGGTTACGGCAAAGCTGGATGCACTTCGTGTACAAAATGGACAACTCTTCGTGAGTACAGGTGTTCGGACGAAAACTCATCTGTTACAAAGGGATTTCATTTTTTTGGAACTTATTTGAACTCCAGACTTTTTGTGTGTTCAAATGCACCATTCAAAGCCACATCATCATTTTCAACCTTTTCTGACTTCATTTTGTATTTTTCATGCATTTACTGATTTTTTTGAGCTAAATGACCCTGAAATTGAAAGCACTACAAATGAACTCTGAAAAGGTTGAAGTTGGCATGGTATCATCATTTCACCCACATAGCATGTTATAAAAAGTTGAGAGGGTTACGGCAAAAACTGGATGCACTTTCGTGTACAAACGGACAATTTCTTTCGAAGTATCAGGGTTTCGGACGAAAAAATCATGTGTTACAAAGGTATTTCATTTTTTGAACTTATTTGAACTCCAGACTTTTTGTGTGTTCAAATGAACCATTCAAGCCACATCATCATTTTCACCACCTTTTAGACTTTATTTGGTATTTTTTCATGCATTTAATGATTTTTTAAAGCTAAATGACCCTGAAATTGAAAAGCACTACAAATGAACTCTGAAAGGTTGAAAGTGGCATGGTATCATCATTTCACCCCATAGCATGTATAAAAAATTGAGAGGGTTACGGCAAAAGCTGGATGCACTTCGTGTACAAAACGACATCTCTTTCGAAGTATCAGGTTTCATACGAACACTTCTGTTACAAAAGGCATTTCATTTCTTCACATGTACTGCAGTGATATTCTAGATCAAAGGCATCATCATAATAGTTGTGAGAGAAAGTCTTCACTTTTTCTCGCTTGTGTCCTTTGCTTATTGCGCCGTAACCATGGATAATCTTCATCGTTTTAACAGTGCTTCGGTCAGCCTTGACTTTGAGGGAGGAATTTCATGAAACTTATCATATCTTCAGACATGTCTGTCTTGCTTTGCCCTCCACTCCGACGATGTCTCTTTTTTCCTGAAAGAACTATGTGGCGCTTTGACTCATCGTATGATGTATTCGCTTCCTTATCTTTTCTTTTTCTCGGTTTGGTAGACATGTCCTTCACATAAAAACCTGCGCCACATCATTGGCTAGGACGAATGGTTCATCTGTGTACCCAAGATTGTTCAGATCCATTGTTGTCATTCCGTACTGTGGTTCTAACCTGTACCCCGCCTCCTGACAGATTGACCCATTTGCACTGAAACAAAGGGACCTTAAAATCATGTCCATAGCCAATTTCCCATATGTCCACTATGTAACCAAAATATGTGTCGACCTTTCCCCTCTGGTTGCTGCATCAAGCGGAGCACCACTGTTTTGGTTGGGTGCTCTTTTGATCTTGGGCATCGTGTAAAATGTATTCCCATTTATCTCGTACCCTTTGTAATTCATACAGTCAAAGATGGTCCCCCTGGCCAACGAGTACCTCTCAGAACAGTGGTTTCACCCATGAGACGTGTTTGCAACCAACTGCCGAAAGTCTTGATGTGGTTCACATTTAATCCAGTCGCACAACTGCTCCGGGTGTTTGGAGAGCAGAATATTCTTGTGTTCATCGACATACGGGGTCACCAAGGTAGAATTCTGTAGAACTGTGTAATGTGCTTGAGACCAAGAATGCCGTCCCTACTATTATTGAGTCTGCTCCTAGCGTGCCTTTTCTAGTCAGTCTCCCCTCATACCACCGCGATGAGGGAGACCAATCTTCTTAAGGTCAGAATGAGTCAACACAAAACCCAATGACATCCTCTGATTGATGTCCCCATGGAGATGCTTCCTCGGGCCTAGCGCATTTACGACATATTTCTTTAAGACTCCCATGAACCTCTCAAAGGGGAACATCTTATGTAGAAATACAGGGCCCAGAATGTAATCTCGTTGACTAGATGAACTGGACGTGCGTCATGATATTGAAGAAGGATGGTGGGAACACCAGCTCGAAACTACAAGACATTGCCCAAGCACTCCTTAACTTGGTAGATTTTCTGGATCGATCACCTTCTGAAGATTGCATTGAGGATGCACATAGCTTCAAATGGCTAGTCAAACGTTTTCCGGTAGAAGCCCCTCAATGCAACCGGAAGCAGTTGCGTCAAATCACATGGTATCATGAGACTTTAGGTTCTAAAACTTTTTCTCTGCCATATTTATTATTCCTTTATATTGGATGAGAGCCAGACGGGACTCTCTACTGAGCAGGCATTCAAAGAAGATTTCCTTCTCTTCTTTGGAAGAGCGTAGCTGACAGACCTTCATACTGATTTGGAGGGCATGCCGTCTTTTTCGTGCACCGTTGCTGGTCCTCCCGTGCCTCGGTGTATCTTTTGTCTTCCCATACACGCCCAGAAGCCTAGCAGGTTCCAGCAAAGATTCTCGTCACGTGCATCACGTCATGCAGAGCGGACCTCTAGGCCTTTCACATGGCAGGTCCCAAAATATAGATTTCTTCTTCCACATGGGTGCGTGTCCCTCAGCGTCATTCGGAACAGATAGTCCCGCCGGGACCCTTTCAAAGATACTTGTAAATCTTGACCATAGCAAGTATGTGATCACTGGCACGGACGGCGGGCTTCCTCCGGTGATCTGCCGTCGCCTTTGAAATGCTTGCCTTTGTTTCGACTTGATGTTTGGTCGGAAGAAATCGCGATGCCCCGGTAACATTCTTCCGTGCATTTTGTCCAAATATATACTTTCGGTGTCATCTAAATATGCGTGCATGCGTGGTTCCCTTGTTTGTCTGTCCTGAAAGGTTACTGAAGCAGGCCATCATTGATGTGTTACAACAGCAGCAACGCTAGGTTTTTAGGTCAAATTCCTGCTGGTTTGCTCATCCCCACACCGTACACCTTTCCATTCCACAGCTGTAAAAGTTTCTCAACTAGGCCTTAGGTACACATTAATGTCGTTGCCGGGTTGCTTAGGGCATTGAGTAGAACTGGCTCAATGAACTCCTCTTCATGCACAGCCAAAGAGGATTATAGATACATAGAGTCACGGGCCAGGTTGCTATGATTGTTGCTTTGCTCCCCAAAGGATTAATGCCACTCCGCGCTTAAACCAAACCATCCGTTCCTTGCGTCCTCTGCAAAGTCCCTCCTACTTTCTCGTTTTTCTTTTCTCCACTGCGACCCGTCAGCGGGTGCTCTCAACTTCAGTCTTTCTTACGTCCTCTTTGTGCCATCGCATCAACTTGGCATGCTCTTTGTTTCTGATAGACTTTCAACCGTGGTATTATAGGAGCATACACATCACCTGGCAGGAACCCTCTTCCTGGGGCGCTCGCCGTCAACATCACCAGTGGTCATCTCGTACTGATCTTTACCCGCAATGCACCACATACTGGTCATGCGTTCAAATCCTCGTACCACCACGGTAGGGGATGCAGTCATGTAGGCAGGCATGTATCTTCTGCACCTCCAACCTGAGGGCATATCACTTCTTTGCTGCGTACTACTGTCGGGGCAATTCGTTATCCTTGGAAGCTTCTTCTTCAATATTTTCAGTAGCTTCTCAAATCCTTTGTCAGGTACACCATCTCTGCCTTCCACTGCAGTAAATTCCAGTGTGTACCAAGCTTTGTGTTGCCATCTTCGCAGATTGGGTACAACCTTTTTTTGTGATCCTCGAAATCGAGCAAACTTCAACTTCTCCTTTTCACTTTCGCATTGTCTCTTGCATCAACAATGACCCGGCGAATGATCACATCATGGGCACTCGTCTGTTCCTCTTGATCTTCAGCTTCCCCCGTTTGCAGCAATCACCGTATTCAGGGGGCACATAGTTACATCATCCTCTTCTTCTCGTGTCTTCCATCATAACCCCTATTCTCCGTTTTTTGGTCCAAATATTATAGTGTGGCATGAAACCCTTATAAAGCGTGGTGTGAAGGTTTTTTAGTCAGAGTAGACTTGTATTCCCCCATATAGGGCATGGACAACACAAAAATCATTCTTTTTGTTTTGCCTTAGCCACTTCGAGAAAATTATGCACGCCCTTACTGTACTCGGAGTGCGTCTGTCACCGTACTCCATTGCCAGTTCATCTGCGTACATTATATCAATTAATTGTGTCAAAAACCATTACGAACATCATGAATTGATAAGTGACCAAATTAATAGAAGTTCTCATCACCATTAAAACCAAAATACCTCATAGTTCTCATTGAACAACATATAGCTCTCCTCCGAGCAATCTAATTAACCAACACATTGAAACTATCTAAAACATTTCAATGCACAACAAATGCGATCATAATCGCAACTAAGGTAACTTGATCCAACGGCATAATGATACCAAGCCTCAGTCCGAATGGCATATTTTCTAATCTTCTAATCTTCAAGCGCATTGCATCTCTTGATCTTGTGATCATCGACTATCCGCAACATGCAAAACTCCAATATCATCTTCTCCTCCTCAATTTTTTTTTTCAATTTTCCTTCAAGTAATTGTTTTCTTCTTCAACTAAATTTACCTCTCGACAATAGGGTCGGGGTTGGATTTCCGGTTCACATACTCCTAGATAGAAAAAAAATCTATTTCACTTGGTCGGCATAATTGTCATAAACACTAAATGAAACTAATAGTTTAAAAATAATATATATACACACATCCGAATCATAGACAGGTACAAGGTCCCACGGAGGAGGCTCTGT